>ML281565.1:1028-88654 GCA_005239495.1 Nicotiana undulata
AAGATAAGTATCAATTTAAAAAAACTTGAGCATATTTGGCTGAATTAAATTAGTTCATTTGCAAAAACTTAGGTTCCCACATGTGCTTAAATTTTTAATTTGATAGTTTAGTCGCCAGCAGCTTTAGGAAAAACTTCAGCACATTAGGCCGAAGGAACTTAGTTCATTTTCAAAAACTTAGGGTCCAACATGTGCTGAAGTTTTTAATTCGATAGTTTAGTCGCCAGTACCTTTAGGAAAAACTTCAGCATATTAGGCCGAAGGAACTTAGTTCATTTCCAAAAACTTAGGCTCCCTAATGTGCTGAAGTTTTTAATTAAGATAAGTATCAATTTAAAAAAACTTGAGCATATTTGGCTGAATTAAATTAGTTTATTTGCAAAAACTTAGGTTCCCACATGTGCTTAAGTTTTTAATTCGATAGTTTAGTTCCCACATTTGCAAAGACATTCTTTCTTTTAAAAAAGCTAAAATACTAAGGATGAATATGAATTTTCAAGTAAAGAGATTGTATATATAGCCAAATAGCACCTAATCAATTTATTATCAATAAATGTAAAAGTATCTTTTGAGATCTGTTTTACACAAATAAATTGTGACAATACAAGTAGGTGGTTATGATGCTTCAACCTCATAAAAATTCAGATAATAAATGTAAATGTAAGATAAGTAGGTGATAAAAGACAAAAAGTAGCTAGTAAATGCCAAAAAGATAACTATTAATTGAAAATTTTCGCCCTCACAATATGATGAAGTTTTTTCGTTTATTTTCAAACACTTAGGCCTATGTGCCGAAGTGTTTTTCATTTATAGTTGACTCGCCAGCACAATATGCTGAAGTTCTTTAGTATATTTTCAATAACTTAGGCTTTCTATGCGCTTAAGTTTTTTCCCCCTGTATCCGATATTTTATTCGCCAAGAGCTTTTCCAACAACTTAAGCACAATGTGCTGTAGTTTTTTAGTTTATTTGCAAACACTTAGGCTCTCTATGTGCTGAAGATTTTCACCCTGGATTCGATACTTTAGTCGCCAAGAGCTTTATCAAAAATTAAAGACAAAGAACACATAAAATTCACATATGATTAAATGTATATTGTTTTCACTTACATACTTGGGAAAAAAAACTATTTTCCATTTACAAGTTATGCTCTATTCAAAGAACAAACAAAGTCTCTTTATATTCTCCATAGTCATGCCCTACTTGCTTCAACTTTCCATCATAACAAAATATTTTTTTAGAAAAAGCTGTCTTCTTTCATAAGAGGAACCAAGAAAATGCTGGCAAAAACATGCTTAAAGTGGTATACATCTAAAAATTCGTGGGAAGCAAAGATAGTGAAGGCGACTTCCAAAAATTTCATATGTGAAGCAGACTGGCCACAGTTTGGGGTGAACTAGAGTTTTGTCATGCACCACAATTTGTGGCCAATCTCCTTCACACATGAAATTTTTGGACGTCTCCTTCACTACACTTGCTTCACCACTAATTCCTACATGCATACAATTTAAGCATGTCTTTGCCAACACTTTTTTGTTTATCTTTGAATATAAATTGAAAGAAATATGATAGGAGTCTATGGATGACTATGAATTTTCAAGTCAAGAGACTGTTTATATAGCCAAAGATTGCACCTAATCTATTTAATAACTGTAAATGTAAAAATAACTTTTCAGATTCGTTTAATGCTATACGTTCAGAGAAATTGAATGTTATAAGATAAGTAGGTGGTAGGTGAAACTAGTAAATGTAAAAAATATACTTATAAAATTAAATAAATACAGCTTTATGTAAAAAAATCAGCATATGAGATGCCTTCAATAGTTTAACACATAAAGAAAAAAAATTGTGTTTTTTCATTTAGAAGTTAGTCACTATTCAAAAAATTCACACAAACTATGTTCGTGTTCTCCATAGTCATCACCTAAAATCTCTTCGGGAGTTTATAGTGCTTTCCTATTTCCATATTGCATGAGACCAAAGGTTTGCAGCCAATTCTCTCCTGAATGAAAGTGCCTCCTTTTCATTAAAACTATCGATATCTTGTCTCTTCAACCGCATATCCATGAACTTCAGAGTATATATACCACAATCAATACTACAAAAAACACATGAAACAAAACAATTGAAGAATAGTTAAGACAAGAAGAAAAAATAATAAACATAAGATGCATCATTAAAAGATATGCCAAACACGTACTTGTTAACCTGCAGCGGGGTACTCATCCACCTAATTTCAAATCTATCGACAATGTTTTGCTGCCAAGTTGAATTGTGTGATGCAAAATCCAAGTGTTGGAGAAGGTTTGGGATCAACCGAGCATAAATGCTGGCATGTTTAACCGCCCTTTCATATGGTTTATTGCTTAAGGAATCATAGACATATATAGTTTTATCTTTAAAGCTTAGAATTCCAAAAAAGTAGTGCGTTGATTGCTCTTTCCCTATTGGCGGAAGGCGAAATGGGAAAAATACTTTTTCAGCACACGCCCATGAGATACCACATGAGAGGCCACAGCCTCTTACGTAGTTGGATACCCATTCACCTATCGGTTCATCAGCAATCCAAGTAAACAAGGAAAGTTCTGGAAACTCCTCTTCTTTTTCTTCATTTTTTGAAGCTTCTTCCTGCTGTTTTTTGGTTAACCTCTTTTTCTTTATTTTCCTTTTTTCCTTTTCCCTCTCTTTTAAAATTTTTGCCTTTTCATCCTCTGTAGGATAAAGGTTACCTAGATTGGTCATATACTGATCAAACAGTAAATCTGTGATTGCACACCTTGCTTTTGGATATTTTGGAAGGTGATAGCAATATTGCTTCCGCAGAAAATATATGACCACTTCCATATGCTGCAATAGAACAACAACAAAAGAAAAATATGTGAAATAGCTGCAGCATTTTTGATTTAATGAGTTTACAAAAACTTAGAGACTGCATGTCAAAAACTTAAGCACACAAAAACAAAACTTAAGCACACAAAGGACAAAACTTAAGCACACAAAGAATAAAATCTTCAGCACACAAAGAACAAAACTTAAGCACACAAAGAACAAAAACTTAAGCACACAAAGAACAAAACTTAAGCACACAAAGAATAAAACTTAAGCATAAAGACTAAAGTTTTAATTCTTAAACAAGCTGAAGTTTTAGTTTAAATTGGTAAACAAGCTGAAGTTTTTTAGTTTATTTGCAAACACTTAGGCTCCTCTGTGTACTAAAGTTTTTCAAAAATTCAGCATAAAAGTTTTTTGTAAAGGCTGAAGGTTTTCACATATACAGTTGAAAACTAAATCAAAAAACAAAATTAAATAACTTATTGTATCTGAAAGATCAGATTTAGGATCCACAAGCTCGGTAAAGAATGACTTTTCAATAGTTGTTTTTGCTAATCTGAATGGAGTGGAATCATCCTTCTTCAACCAAGCATCAAATCTTCCGAAGATTCCATTGTCCTGTTTGACATAATGGAAGGGACACCTTCGTCTATGCTTTCCTTCTTCCCAATCTTGCCCCCTTCGCTTTTGTTTATTTGGAACAACATAAGGAGATTTCAACCAAATACTTTCCATACGAATTCTTTTATCTTTCTTAACTAGATTAGTTTTTGGTTGCTCTTCTCGTTGTTCCCTCACAACTAAATGTTGCATTTCAGCAGAGGAAGATTCCACAGCTATGCTACCAACTTCACCAACTCCCTGCTGGACAGTCACAGCTAACTGCTTCTGTTCAGCAGCAGGGGGAAATTCGACAGCCATGGTCGCTAATCCTTCAACAACTCGCTGTTGTTCGCAATCTTTTTGTCTCTCTTCATGAACAACAACAGCAGCAGAATTGGCTTCAGAACGTGTCCCTTCTGTACTACCCAGTGAAAATGAACATAGGTTGAAGTTGGGGATATCACTGGTATTGCTAATAACATTAGGAGAAATGGAAATCTTCCTTCTCTTAGGATTTGGAAGAAGCTGGGATGCATCAGATGATATCTGCAAAAAACAAGAAAAATATATAAATAAAAACAACTGATACATAAAAACACGCATTAGGTAAAACAAAAGAAATTTTAATTGAATACCTACCTGGTCTAAGTGCACAGATGGTGTTCGAATTCCAACTGATCCACTCCGATTAGCATTAGATATGCCTATATCTATATGCAAAAAAAAAAATTAATTTAGATAATACTGAATAAATTTTAAAATAATACAAACATAAAATCACACCTGCTTGTGAGCCAACAGGTGTGAATAAGTGTATTTCTCCTTTTTTATATTGCAGAAGAATCTCACCAACTTCTTTTGAAGCTGCATCTAATCCTCCTAAAAAAAAAAATAAAGTATGTAAAATTTCAAAATGTAAAAAATAGACTTGCATCAAATATAATAAATTCATGATCTAAAGAATACCTTGACATTTCTCTTGCACTGTGGTTTCCTCCGTTCTTTTTTCTGTATCAACAGCTCCTATTTCTTCCAATTGTGCAACAACATCAAGGAGCATTTGAGTATTCTTTGGAAGTATTTTTATCAACTGTATTTTGATTAAATGCAGCATCATCAGACAATTTTTCAGTTGTATTTACTTCCACTGTATATTAATAAACAAGGGGCACAGATAAATAACCTATATATATATATATATATATATATATATATATATACACACATATATGTAAAAATATTATACCTGTACTATAAATTTCCTGTGTCATATAGCAAACCAATTTCTTTACAAATAGCAATAGCATCTTCAAACACACCACCTCTCTCATTATTGGTAAATGCATCAGCTGATGTCTGTTCAGCAATAGCAACAGGTGCATAATCACTGCCCAAAGAAAATCTTGTTGCAGCTCCTTCATCATGAACACCTTGATCATCTAACTGTTCATCATTTACATCTTTGCTTGTTTGATCAATAGTGTGATGTTCAGCATTAAGTTGGTTTTAAACACGTTGATCTCCTGGAGGTGTAACATTTTGATGCTCTTCATCATGGTCAAATGACCAATTCATCCTCTCACCATCTGTAGCATTTGATTTGTCCTTAAACAACTCTCGGAACTTCTCATCAAAATATTCCTAGAAAATATTTACAAACAATTATTAATATAAATAACATTACCACAGAAAAAAAAGACTTATATATAAATTAACTTACCTTCACTTTTTCGAAAACAGCATCAACAATAGCAGATCGCTCTTCCTCTTTAAACTTCTCAACAACTTCCTTTGCAATTTTTTTTCTTTCCGCTTCTGCTTGCTTTTTAACCTCACTCATTACCCTCTAGTATAGAAACAAAGAACAAAAATTTAGGTACAAAACAAAACAAATATTTATAAACTTAAGCACACAAATAACAAAATTTAAGCACACAATTAACAAAACTTAAGCACACAAAGAACAAAACTTCAGCACACAAAGAACAAAACTTCAGCACACAAAGAATACAACTTCGGCACACAAAGAACAAAACTTCGGCACACACAGAACAAAAAAACTTAAGCCAACAAATAAAAAAACTTAAGCACACAAAGAACAAAAACTTGAGCACACAAAGAACAAAACTTCAGCACACAAAGAACAAAACGTTGGCACACACAGAACAAAAAAACTTAAGCCAACAAATAAAAAAACTTAAGCCAACAAAGAAAAAAACTTAAGCACACAAAGAACAAAACTTAAGCACACAAACAACAAACTTAAGCACACAAAGAACAAAAACTTAAGCCCACAAATAAAAAACTTCAGCACACAAAGAAAAAATCTGAAGCACACACAGAACAAAACATAAGCATACAAAGAACAAAACTTCAGCACATACAGAACTAAACTTAAGTACATAAAGAACAAAACTTAAGCACACAAAGAACAAAAAAAAATCCTTCAGAAAACTTACAGAACATATTGAATTAACTAAGTCATCGTCAAATGTCGTAGTAGAATGCTTAGAATGACTCTGGGTACGAGGTGATTCATCAGTTGAACGTCGTCGGGTTTCTTTTGATCGAGTCCGACTACGTGGTGATTCACCAGTTGAAGGACCCACATTACATTCCCTTGAATGACTCGTTCTAATCAAAGGCATAGAATTCAATTCCTCTTCTGTAGGAATTATATCCAAAACCTGATAATTTCGGTATTCCTATTTAATACAAAAAAAGAATATTATGAAAATAAAATAAAAGTAATATGTAAACATATTAACAAAACTAAAAAAATAAAAAAACATTCACTTACAGAATGAGTACAGAAAACTCTCTGAAGATCACCAAATTTAGGTTCTCCCACACATACGTAACGTAACATCCTGGGAACCCGAGGTGAATCAAGGTACTCATCAGCAGCTATATAATTCTTCCTAAGATCGGGGAAACGCTCATAGAACCAAACACACAATGGATATGGAAATCCACCAATAACATACTTAGTAGTGTGATCTTTGGATTGTTTTTTAAATGCTTTTTTCATTGAGTTGATTAGACTCTCATAACATACGTTACCCCAAGGATAAGAAGCGCAAGCATTATCATCCTCAACAATGGCTGCATAGTTTTCTTGCACTGATGATTCGTTCTTTTTACCAAAAATTATAGACTCGATGATAAGAATTTCCATCAGTTTAACAGCATCATCATCACTCTCACATATGTGTTTGTAATTTACATCATTAGTAGGCATTTGATTACTGGACATGAATTATCTAATAACCTTCAATGTCACAGCCTTATTCTTTTGAAAATATCGTTTCAAAATTGTGGATTCTCGGTTAGCTGGTTTTTCAACATTATGTGCAGTGATCCTCAAACCGCACATAATGTGAAAGTCTTCAAGGGTAAACGAGAAAATACGCCCAAAAATCTTGAAACTGATGGAGTCTCGATCATTGGTGTATACACGAGATAGACACAAGCAATGAATCAACTTCATGCTACATTTCAAGTTCTGCATAGCTAAAATATCCCGAAAAGTACTATTACTTAGCCTTTGTTTTTGTGCAGGAGTCAAGAAAACTTTCATTAAATTCTTCAAATCGTGATTACCCTTCCAGTAAGAACGACAGTTAAACCAATCTGCAAACTCAACATATCTTTCCCCTAGTCGTGGTTCATTAAGCTCTGGAGGAGGTTTGGATAGTGCACGCTTTTTAGATACTTTAGTTGTTGGAGGATTTGAAGGTGCTGTAGGATTTGTAGAAGCCATCTGTTGAAAGAAAACAAAGGGAAAACTTCAGCATATAACCAAAAATAAAGAACAAAACTTCGGCACACAACAAAACTTCGGCACACACAGAACAAAAAAACTTAAGCCAACAAATAAAAAAGCTTAAGCAAACAAAGCACAAAACTTAACACACAAAGAACAAAACTTAAGCACACAAACAACAAAACCATCAGCACACAAACAACAAAAACTTCAGCACACAAAGAACAAAACTTCAGCACACAAAGAACAAAACTTAAGCACACAAAGAACAAAACTTTAGCACACAAAGAACAAACTTAAGGACACAAATAAAAAAACCCCCCCCCCCCCCATGTGCTGAAGTTTTTTACTATATGCCGAAGGTTTTTAGTTTATTTTCAATAACTTAAGCTCCCTATGTGCTGAAGTTTTTATCTTTATTTCTGCTAAAGTCTTTAATTTATTGGCAAACACTTAGGCTAATACTTGACACTAAATATGCTCAACATTCTCCTGCATGCTCAAGTTAAAAATATAGTTTGTGCTTAACTTTTGTCCTAGATTCAGCTAGTTAAGCTCCCCAATATTTTGAAGGGGCACCCAAACAAACCAAAAACGTCAGCTCCCCAAAAACAAAGGAAAAACTTCATCTCATAAACAAAAACAAGCAGAAGTTACCAAATAATTAAACAAAAAATAAAAAATAAAAAAAATAAAAAAATAAAAACCAGCGCCATAAAATTAAAGGTATGCATGACAAAATCAAATACTAACTAAACCCTAACAAGCTTATTGATAATCACTATCACAAAAATAAACACAACTCTATAGAACATTACTATCACAAAACAAAAACAAAACCCAAAAATTAAATCGTAAATTTAGTGCAATGTACCTGTGATTATACTAAGACCGGTTTGATTTTTGCCGAACAAACAGTTGAAAATCAATAGGGACGAATGCACTAAATAGGACGAATGCAATTTGAGTTCGTAAAAAAGCGAAGAACGGGAGAGAGATGAGTATTTGAAAGTAATGGAAGAGAAAGTAGTCTTTGTAATACAAAGGATAAAATTGTCTTTTCGTAAGGCTTTTAACAAAAAAACGGGCACGGGTGAAAAAATAAAAATAAAGTGGGTACACATTAAAGAGTGCCGCCTAAATAGGGCGCCCCGTGTAATTTTTACCTTTTATACGCAAGTGCTAGCCAGTACTGTAATAGTATATCAGCTAGGTAGTGTTTCTAGCATATCATTTTGTGATATCAATTTTGGGTATGAAAAACCCAAACTTGATAATAGGTATTATGTTCGTTCATTTTTTACAGTTTTACTCCTAGTAGGGCAACATGACATTTGTTTTTTTATGGTTTTCTATATAAATAAAAACTAGTCCTAGGCACTGATTGCTAAAAAGAAAAAGATGTATTTATATACTTAAGGGTAAAATCCTAATTTTATTAAAACTTATTTGGTTTTCTGTTAACCCGTTAAGAAATTAAGCAAACCGTAGCCCGAACCGATAACCCAATAGTGAAAAAATACAAAATTGTTACCGAACTGTTAACCCAATAAGCTTTTTTCGGTTCGGGCTATCGATTATACCTGATATATGCTCAGCCCTACTAGAGACTTTCTGTGGAGAGGCGTGTTGAGCATGGTGTCATTATCGGCACAATTTTATTTTGTTTGATCTTCCGATAAGATATGTGCAGATAATGTCGAGTGTGTTATATGTCAGGTCGAGTTTGATGGAAAGTTTTTCCTTCTTAGGGCCACACATATCACGATATTTACATCCTTGAATGGATGTCGATCGGCGCCTTATACTTGTCACGCCTCTTTTTTTCCGAGGGGGATAGGGGGATTTTCCAATTAAAGTGACGTTAATCGAAATGAGTTTATTTATTTAATTTCAGAGTCGTCATTTAGAATAATTTATGGTGTCCCAAGTCACCGATTTATTTTAAGTCCCAAATCGAGGAAATTTAACTCATTTTAAAGTCTGCGAAGCCAAAAGACCGGGTAAGGAATTCTGTTAACCTGGGATAAGGTGTTAGGCATTCTCGGGTTCTGGAGTTTTAGCACGGTCTCTCAACTGTTAATAATTGGCCTAATTATCTGATTTATTACTTATTTGAAACCTATTGTGCATTTTATCTTTTATACCGTTTTCAGTATTTATGGAATTTGTTCGAATAAGTCGCAATGTCGGGCACTCGTTTATTTTTGTACACATATCGAATCGCGCCACATGAAATGCACCCGCGATTTACAACATGTTAATTTTAATTGTTTGAAGTTATAGTCGAGTTACGTGAAATGCACACTCGAATTGGGATTTACGTATCATGACCATGCCATGGGAACCGTATCCATAGTCACGATAATCATATTATTAAGATGCGCCTAAAGCAACTAGCGCATTTGAATTAGTTTTCCTTACTTCGAGATTATTGTGAAGGACATAGGTTATGGAATAGTTGTGGGAAAACATATTATTTGGTTAACGCTTTTTATTAATAAACAAAAAATGGATTAACTTATATCTAAATGTTTACCTTGAAAATGGTAATGACAATTATATTTGATTTTGTGGTTCTAAAAATATGTGATTTATTTTAATACTAGTTGTTAGGCAATAGATGCTAAGTGTAGGTAAGGAAATTAAGATATGCAAACCAAGGTTACTAAAGGCAAGATCCCGAGCTGGCTAGAACAGAGCCTCGAGATCACTAGGTCTGAGCCTCGAGGTTAGGCTATAGTGAATATTAACGATTAGTCAATGGAGATATAATGATATTGGGGGCCTCGAGATAGCCTTTAATAATAAATAATGAGAAATGAATGAAGAACAATTAATGAACACAATAAATCAAAGCAATAAATCAATGGAACAATTGCTGAGTATGTACAAGTTAGAGAGGGGAGAATGTTCTTGTTTTATTGAACATCATATGTGTTACAAAATAACAAGGATCTCCTCTATATAGTAGGGGAGAATTCCAACATAGTACATGTATAATTATTACAAGAAAACACTATTGGTACAGCTATTTAATGGCTTAGTACGTATTTGTACTATTCTTGCAGACTTGGTCAGCTCTAACCACGTGTCCTTGGGAGTTTCCCGACTTTCCATGATGGTCATCGATTTTGTACTGCCCACAGGTCGAGCCTAGGGAACCTTCAATATGCTCCCTGGAGGGATATCTCGGGGTTAGACCTCGAACTTTGCTCCGATCTCTTCGAAGACGGGCTTCGGAATGCCATAATGGCCTCGAAATTGGACTCTCCGATTTTGGCCGTACACAGATAGTCCCCACGTTTCTTAGAATGAAATGATAAGAAACGGTCTTGAATTCTTGCCTCTTTCATATCCTCAGTATGACGTCAACCACGTGAGATCATTAAATGATATGACAGAAAGTCTTCTCAGTGGTCGTTGTCAGCACGGTTCTCGAAAAGCCCACGAACCGTTATTGGTCGACATTTCCGCTTCTCCAACATGGTCAAACGATTCCTATAAATACTTCAGTTTCCTATCTTTCAAACTTTTATAATACCTTCAAACCTTCAAATCTTCTGCTAACAGTTTCTTGCCTTTATCCTCCTTCTGCGTTCACTTCTTCATCTTCTTACTTGGAAACTTAGTTATAACCATGGCTAAAACTTCTAAAACGGTCCCTCAAAAAGAGGAAACCACTTCTTCGTCACGCCCGTCTAAGGGAAAATAAAAGGCACCTCCTCGCATCGAGGAGTGCATTCTCGGTCCCTTCGAGACATCCTTCGATTTCAAAATTGATAAACCTCCTTCGACATCGAGTCGATGCGAGCCCATATCTCGGTACATAAGTGTAGTGACTGATACAAAGAAAGTAAAGATAATTGCCTCTGGGGGGGGGAGAGGCGGTGCAAGTAGAAATCCCTTCATCTGAGGAAAGCATAGTTACACATAAAGTTGGTTTCCTCAGCGTATATACGTATCCTTTCACCTTAGGCCCCGTAGATTCTTCTTCTCCACCGATAGACCCGATGATCCTCGATTTCTGTCGTCAGGATCGAGTGACGCTTGGTCAAATTTATCCTTCTTTTTGTATAATTGTCTATATGATTAGATATTTCTCCAGTATGGTCGAGAGAATGACTTTTACCCTCGATCATTTGATCAGATTGTACAGTCCTCGTCTCTATCGAGGGGGCTTAGTCAAGCTACAGTGTCGATCTGCGAAAGCATTTTTTGCCTGCATCGACGAGGACAAAGATCGAGGATGGATGAGCCGGTTTGTTCGATTCATGACCTCAGACCTCTTCCTCGCCGAGAAGATGCCATTCCCGGAGGAATGGAACATGAGACGTAAGTGTCCCCATATCAAGCATGTTTGATCACCTGAATCACCTTTTTTTCCTCTTCTGAACTAACCCCTTTCTTTTTTACTTGATTCTCTTCTGATTGCATAGCCACCGCGTGGTTCCCCGGCACGGTCAAGGACCTCCCGGGATGGGTTAAGCTCTTGGACTCTGCCTCTCCATATAATGAACGCATTTTGCGTGATTTGGCCAAGACGCGATGGCAGGCCAAGTATCATGGTATGCTCTCATCACTATCACTTCTAGATTCCTTATGAGTAGATTTTTTCATGGTATGCTTGACATTTCGTGCTTGTGCAGGCCTTGGGGAAGCTGTTTCAATGAGACTTCCCCCTCCTGGCGAGGAGGAGACCCAAAAAACCGCCAAAGACAAAAAGAGAAAGAAGGAGACGTCGGCGGAGTCTCCAAAACCGAAGAGAACAAAGGCTCGAAAGCCTAAGACCAATGCCACGGTCTTAACCTCAGTGGCTACAGAAAGTCTTCGTGCTGAAGACGAAGATGATGAAAATTTCATGTTGATACAAACGGAAAGACAAAGCGATGATGCTTCAAAAGTTGCTGGGCAGAAGATTGCCGAGTTGGAAGTGGTCGATGCAGACCCACCTTGTATTTAGGAGACCCTCGAGGAGGGTTAGGGTGAAGTCCCCGACCCAACCGTCGGACAGGATACGACTTGTGCCGATGAAGACTTGGTTGGCGAGTTCGGAGGGCATGATTCTGAGACTCTTCGAATGCTAGAGGAAGCCTCGATATAAGTTGATGCCATAGGTGGATTTCAACCAGGCCCGTCATTTTTACCAGGGCAGATACGGGATGCCCAGGAGAGGAAAGCTCTCGATGTAGGGGAATCCCAGGGAGAGTATGATGTGTTCAAATATTACTTTGTCAGCATTGAGGTGGATGCCGATCTAGATGCCCCCGTTATTATCGAGGAGGCTGATAGACTCCAAAAATAGGTGATTTTTTTACGTCACCTATGTGCTTTGATTTTTTACTTTCGCCATTCTAACTTCCTCCCTCTACGTTGTAGGTCACAAAGATGTATGACCAGGCCTTCACGAGCCCGCCTTTTGTTTTCATAATTTGGTGCTCACCATCTTGATTCATCATTTGCAGATTCAGCAAACGGATGCCTTAGTGGGGCAACTCTGAGAAAGGGTCGTGGCTAAAGAAGCCGAGGTCTTTGAGCTGAAGCGGCACAATGATAGTGTTTCCTCGGAGAGGGATATTCTTCGAGAATATCTAGCCTCGACTCAGGGTCTTCTTCGAGGTGCACAAGAGGAGGCTCGCAAATTTGAGATGCTTTAAGCTGAGTCGGCGGATGCATTATCCACGGCCAAGTCTGAGGCTGATGCATTCGTATCCTCGTACAAAGAGGATGATGTCGCTGCAAATAACGGGCCAGATAGATATCCTCAGGGTCCGAGATCATGCTCGTGTGGAAGCTCGGAGGCAAGCCTTCGAGGAAGTGCATGACAGGGGCTTCGATCTCTCTACCAAGACCGAAGAAGCCAAGGCCTTGGAAAAGGAATCAGCAGTTCCGACTACTTCAGACTAGGGCTCTGCAAGTGACTCAGGAAGTAGTGAGGGTGAAGAATAGGCTACTTTGCTATTTTTACTTCTTCGTTTTTGTATATGGGCTCCGCGGGGGAGTCTTGTAAAGCACTCTTGTAAATATATTTTTGGAAATGCAAAGGATTTCTTAGTTTAATGTCTTCAAAACCTTGCCTTTTAGTGTCTATGCAAAAGTTAATCTTCGAATTTGAATTTAGCTCCTTCAAGCCCAGACTTGGAGCAACAGAAACCCTCGAGATCGGACTGTTCTAATTTCAGTTGCATACCTTCCCGGGGTCGGGTTGGTAAGGGGTCAATTCGACCCTTTGATCCTTCGATCGATGTATGATAGTGTCATTCTTATAATGTAACTGTGAAGTGACCGAGGTGGCCCCGCCGGTGCATTTCCCAAGATGACATAATGGCTCTGTCAGAGTTGATTGGCTATCAAAGTAAATGAATAGTCGTCGCTATTCTTATATATGTTTGCTTTCTCTTCATTGAGGGCTTTGCTATTTTGAAAAATTAATTTTCTCTTTAGAGTTCCTCTTCTTGCGCCAAATTATTCTGCTATCTCAGTTTGAAGCTCTCGCCTGAGTTCTTATATCCTTTTTCTTTTTTCAAAATAGCCATGGCTGCCATGCCTAAATCTGCTAACTATGGAGAGGGAAGTTCTACCTCTGCTTCCCGCCTCGTCGGCGGTACACCACCGGCGTATGGCGAGCTAACCTCAAGTTGTTTCATCTCGATGAAATACTTTACACTAGAGAGACCTCTTGATGTTCCAGGCCATCGAGAGCATGCATCAAGGTTCATTCGATCAATAGAGTAGGGGCACCTCGAGGCTGTAAGGAGAGATTGTGGATGGGGAGAGAAAGTGATGCTGCCATACTCTCTTGGGAATAGGGTATTATGGCCCATGTAGAGGTATTTTTGAGCATATACACGTATCACTTTACGTTCGGCCCTCTCAACCAAGTCATACTCGAGTTCTATCGAAGATATCAGGTTACCTTGGCTCAGATCCACCTGTGGCGGATTGTGCTGATGATAAGGTTCTTTGTTGAGAAGGCCGAGCTCGAGTTCACTCTCAGCCATTTTATTAGGCTGTATCGGCCTTTACATTATCGAGGTCTTATTACACTGCAACGTCGATTCACCAAGCCCTTTATTTCTAGTGATGATGAAGGTAGTGAGCGAGGGTGGATGAGTCGTTTTGTCAGATTGAGGACTGTCGATATTATTCCTGTTGAGTTCCTGCCGTTTCCCGAGAAATGGAATTTCCAACTTAAATGGCATGTTGTATTTTAACTACTTTTGTTCTCAATGGAGTTAGACTCCATAAGAACGTTTTCTTCCTCTCTGTGCAGCGGTCCCGTGGATGCCTCATGAGGTCCCCGATCTTGTGGACTGGAGTCAGAAACTGGCAGCTTTCTTGACCTATGATGAACGCAAGTGACGAGATCTGTCAAAGGGAAGATGGGAAGCAAAACACCATGGTAGGTGTTGTATGGTTCCTTTCTTAAGGAATACTTCTCTTTCTGTTTATTAATTTCTTTGCTGCAGGCATCGGTGAATTCTTCGAAGTAAGGCCATGCCCTCTCGGGGAGGAGGAAAGACCATTGGCTTCAGAGCCGAGGAAAGACAATAAAAGGAAAGGATCCTCGAGGGACGAGGATTTTCATAGTGAGGCAGGGTCTGCTCGTAGGCACAAAGAAGATGCAAACATTGAGGAAGATCTAGTATTCATCAGCCGGTATACGAGCGGCGTGGCAACATATCTATGGCTCGCACCGAGATATCTCCCGAGGTCTCTAGCCTTGGGAGAGAGGTTCCACCTTTACCACCATCTTCTTCTCCCTTCGAAGGTACTTCGAGGGATGTTCGGGGCCAGGGGCTGTCTAGATCGAGTGGAATCCCGAGAGATCGCGTCCCCATCCAGAGTGGTTCAACTGGGGCCAATAAGACCAGACCAGCAAACGCGCACTCGAATTTTGAGGAGGCTCAGCGACTTTGCTATGTGGTAAGCTTCGATGACTTTTTGGATTTCTCAGCTTCGTGATTTCATCTTTTAACTGAAGCTTCTTTTTCATAGGCCTTCAACAAACTCAAGTCTGAACTGCTTCGGTGCGGGGCCCGGTTGTGGAAAGCTTTGAGTGAGGAGTAATCTCTCAGGCTTCCTTGTGATAAGAAGATAAGAGAATTGATACATCTTCGAACGGAGATGAATCAAAGTCAAGATTATGAAGGAAATATCGAGAAACAGGTAACCTTCAGATTGAGGGAATACAGGCTTCTTCTCCCATCTTTGGAAACTAACGTTTCGGTACCTCAGTTGTAGAGGAAAAAGGAGGCGCTAGAACGCTTTTAGGGCATAGTCGGTCAAGAGAATTTTGAATGCAATGAATTGAAGGCACAGATAGACGCTCATTTCGCGGCCAAATGTAATGCTTTGGATAAGGCCTCCACCCTCAAGGTACAACTCCACAATGCTCGAGAAAGCAGCTCGATCCAGACGAGCATGATTGCTAAGCTCGAAACTGATCTTTTGAAGATGAAGGCCGAGATCGTGGATGCCTGGGCTGAAGTCGAAGAGGTTCGAGCAAAGGCCGACAAGAAGGTGGCCGTCTATTTAAAAGATGTTGTTGATGCTCAGGCAGAGTTGAGGGGGGCTTCCGATAGAGAGAGAACGATAAATGAATATGCTCGATGCAGATCTCAGAGGGAAACCCTTGAAGAGATTCATGCTAAGGGCTTCGATATCTCGGAGGAGATAAAGCAGGCCAAGGCGGATGAGATCGACACCAAGTTCTTCATTTCTACCGATGTCAAAACTGATGTTTGAAGGCCGTTGAGGGAGCTGGTCTCGAGGGGCTGATGAAGTCATAGTCCCCGGGGGAGAAAGACTAAGTCCCCGAGAGTAGACTAGGCTTTTTCTTTCTGACTCTTTGTATAGGGCTCTCAGAGAGCATTGTAAATGTATCTTTGTATTGTATATAAAAAAAACTCTTTGGTTTTTCTGACTTGATTGTGTCTTTACTTTAGTTTTGAATTTTGATGCTTGCCAATAATTAGTTCGATGAGTTAGACTTGGAAATGAAACCCTTGGTTTTTTGTGCTTGATAAGCAATTAGTAATAGTTGATAGTTAACTGTTTTAGGGCTCAGTCCTCGAGTCGAGTTTCGACTTCGAGCTCATCGACCCTTAGGTTTTTTTAAGAATCGGCCCTGAGGCTCTTCAAATTGGCCCTGAGGCTCTTAGGCTAGCCCTTAGGCTCTTACGCATTAGCCCTTAGGATCTTTTTAGATTGGCCCTGAGGCTCTTTAGGCTGGCCCTTTGGCTCTTACGCATTGGGTCGATGCGACCTCTAATGTGGCTGTAGTTTTCCCTCGTAAAAGACTTTTTGAAGTTTTTGTGTTCGTCCAACTCTTCGATGGCTCGACAAGAACCTCGATTATGAGTCGATATGTGACGATAAATGAGCACCTCAGGAGGTTTGCTCGAAGGCTGATTGTTTCGAAGCCTTTTTATTGAAGGCTGATTGTTTCGAAGCCTTTTCATTGTTTGGAGCTGATATGATCGAAGATCTTTTGCTTATGCCGAGGGTAGCCTAATTAACCGGTTATTTTCGAAGTAGTTGAAGTCCTGTAATTTTATGGCGACGGTCGGACGTCTCTGAGTCGTGTTATTTTGGCCGGAGCCTTATGATCGTATTCTTTATGTTTGGCCGTAGGCTTTTAGTCCCCAAGAGATATATCCTCGCCTTCTATATCGGGGTTATGTCCTTTTTAACGGTCTTACAAATTTGGGCATACCTCGATGTGGTCTTACATATTCGATGTTGCCTCATTGAGGTCTTATACTTTTGACGTTGACGTTGCCTCATTGAGGGCTTATTCATTTGATGCCTCATCGAGGGCTTACAGGTTCGAGTTTATATAGCTCGGTGAGTCGACTGTTGACGGTAGTCCCCGAGTGTTCGGGCATATTCGTCCCTAGAGTCGTTTCTTGTGAGAATAGTAAACTTCTTTGAAGCATGAAGTGTTTTGATGATAAAATATACTCCTTTTATTATTTCGCACGAGCGTACATGTCTTCACCATCAAGAGTTCGATCATTCTATGCGGACACGGTTCATTCGACCGTTTGGTCCGATACAACATTCTCCTATCGAGACCCTCTTTGGTGTATTTCAATTTCTTTGATGAGGTGGCCTCCCAGGGGGATGCCCCCAGTATTTGAGGTTGATCGAAGAGAAGACTTGAATATTTGATGAGTTCTCCTTAGGTAGCATATGGATGTTGCCTCGTTAAAAACCTCGTTGGTAAAACCGTTTGGGAAAAAATCCGATGTGAGGGAAAAAGAGCGCAACACATTCTTTAAAAACTAAGGTCTTCGAGATGGAGGGTGCTTTGATTCCTTTCAATCGGACATCTCCAATAAGTTAGTATAAAACGTAAATGTAAAGGGAGAGGGTTGTACCTTAGTAGCGATGGCGTTTGAACCTCAATGTGTTTAAATTGCTCACTCCGAGGATGTGGCACGGTCCTTTATTTACTCATTCGAGTGTAGTCGAGGATGTAGGTTGTAGTTTCTACATGACTATTTGCTTGTCCTTTGGTTCCTTTGATATAGAAGGCATCGATGTCGGTGTCACATCATGCACCGCGAACATCCCTCTTTCCGCATTATGCTCCCCATATACTGCTTTTACTCTGTCCTTCATTGGAAAATTCATCATTTGATGAAGGGTTGACGGCATCGCTCTCATACAGTGTATCCATGGCCTTTCGAGTAGGGCATTGTACCTCATGTCACCTTCAATGACATGAAATTTGGTATCTTGAATTGTACCGGCCACGTTGACCAGGAGGATGATCTCCCCTTTTGTTGTCTCGCTCGCTATGTTGAATCCATTGAGGACTCTAGAGGCGGGCACGATCTAGTCAAGCAGTCTGAGTTGTTCCACCACCCTCGACCTGATTATGTTGGCCAAGCTACCTGGATCCACGAGCACACGTTTAATTTGAAATTTATTCAAAAGAAAGGAAATTACTAGTGCGTCATTATGAGGCTGAGACAAGATCTCGATGTCCTCTTCACTGAATGTGAGAGCGTCTTCGGGTATGTAACTCCGAGTTCGCTTTTCCCTAGTGATGGATATTTTTTTTCACTTGACAATAGGTCCCTACGGGATGTCGATCCCTCCAATGATCATATGGATGACGTTCTGTGGTTATTCTGTTTCATTTTTCCTGTTCACCTCTCTTTCCCGAAATTGGTTTTTAGCTCGGTGACTGAGGAACTCTCGAAGGTGCCCTTTGTCAATCAGTCGGTCTACCTATTCTCGGAGTTGTCTGCAATCCTCGGTCCTATGACCATGAGCGTCGTGATATTCGCATATCAAGTTAGGGTTCCTTTGTGAATGATCTGATAGTATGGGTTTTGGCCACCTGGTGTCCTTGATTTTACCTATGGCCGACACGATGTCTGAGACATCAATGTTGAAATTGTACTCAGATAATCGGGGTTCCTCCACCGGCCTTGTGTGTTTATCGAGCCTGGCTTTGTTCATAAGTCACGGGGAACCCGGGCCTCGATCCGTCCTTCGATCGTTTTGAGGTTTATTGCGCCTCGGGGCGTTTCTTCTATCTTCGAGGTATAAATGATACCTTTCCTTGCTTGGCTTTTGTTCTCTTTCTCGAAACCTTGATTCCTTTGCTGAGAGCCTGTTAGGATACACCGAGCTCGAGGGGGCTCCCAATTGGTCTTCCTCGATCCTGATCGTCGACTGATACCTATTGTGTACATTCGCCCAGGTCACGGTGGGGTATTCGATCAAATTTTGCTTTAGATGCTTCGAAGCTATCGAGCTTCGTTTGTTCAGGCCCTGAGTGAAGGCCTGCATTGCCCAGTCATCGGAGATTGGCAGTAATTCCATTCGCTCCATATGAAAGCGAGATACAAATTCCCTTAGCATCTCATTTTCTCTCTGTTTGATTTTGAAGACATCGGACGTCCTTGTTGCAACCTTGATTGCACCGGCGTGTGCCTTTACAAAAGAGTCTGCCAACATGGCAAACAATCCATTGAGTTCGGGGGTAGGTTATGATACCACATCATGGCCCCTTTTGATAATGTTTCTCCATATTTTTTCAACAAGATGGATTCAATCTCGTCATCTTTTAGGTCATTTCCCTTCACAGCACAAGTATAAGCAGTAATGTGCTCATTGGGGTTCGTGGTCCCGTTGTACTTTGTGATGTCGGGCATACTAAACTTCTTCGAAATGGGCTTTGGAGACGCGCTTGATGGAAATGATCTCTGCACGAACTTCTTTGAATCTACACCCTTCAGAATCGTGGGTGCGCCCGGGATCTGATCGACCCTCGAATTATAGGTCTCCATTTTTTTGTCGTTAGCTTCTATCTTCTTTTCTCTTGATTCAATCCTCTTCGTGAGGTCCTAGAGAATCTTCATTACGACGGGGTCTGTTGCTGACCCGTTGTTACTTGACCTTTCTGGTGCATGTTCGACTCGAGGAGTCGTTACCGGTGTTGCTGTCCTTGGAGTTTTTTGTTGGCTTTGTAGCTGAGCAATAGCTACTTGTTGTGCTTGTAACATCTCAAAAATGACTTGTAAGCTAATTTCCCTTTCCTCCAGAGCAGGAGTTCTCTGTGCTTCAATTTGGTCTCGTCCGCGCACACTTTCGTCTGTATGGGAGCTTACATCGACATGCTGAGCGTTGCGCGAGCCCATATCAACGGGAATATGTCCTGGTGCATCCCCAGGGTTTTTCGATAGTACAACGGCGCCTGGAGCAGCTGCACCTCTCTCTCCATGAAGTTCAATGACGTTGTTTTCGTGTGCATTCACTGAGTTAGACATTTTTTACCTGAAATCAAAAGATTCTTGGACAAGAAAAAGTGTGATGAATAACTTGTGTTTTCAGAAAACAAGCACTAAAACAATCACTATTATTTTTAGCCCCACGTTGGGCGCCAAACTGTTTATCGTGAAAATGGTAATGACAATATATTTGATTTTGTGGTATGTAATTTATTTTAATACTAGTTTTTAGGCAATAGATGCTAACTGTAGGTAAGGAAAATAAGATATACAAACCAAGGTTACTAAAGGCAAGATCCCGAGCTGGCTGAGCCTCAAGATCACTGGGTCTGGGCCTCGAGGTTAGGCTATAGTGAATAATAACGATCAGTTGATGGAGATATAATGATATTGGGGGCCTCGAGATAGCCTTTAATGATAAATAATGAGAAGTGAATGAAGAATAATTAATGAACACAATAAATGAAAGCAATAAATCAATGGAACAATTATTGAGTATGTTCAAGTTAGAGAGCGGAGAATGTTCTTATTTTATTGAATATCATGTGTATTACAAAATTACAAGGATCCCCTTTATATAGGAAGAGGAATCCCAATATAGTACATGTGTAATTATTATAAGGAAGTGCTATTGGTACAGCTATTTAATGGCTTAGTACGGATTTGTACTATTCTTGCAGACTTGGTCAGCTCTACCACGTTTCCTTAGGCGTTTCCCGCCTTTTCATGATGGTCATCGATTTGTACTAACCAGAGGTCGAGCCTAGGGAACCTTCGATATGCTCCCTCGAGGGATATCTCTGGGTTAGACCTCGAACTTTGCTCCGATCTCTTCGAAGACGGGCTTCGGAATGCCATAATGGCCTTGAAATTGGACTCTCCGATTTTGGTTGTACATACTAAACTCAGGTTCTTTTTAGCACACACCGTCACTAAAGTTGTGTACTTCTAAGATTGAACTATCTTGCACAAAATCTCGGGTCCGCCACTGCAGGATGTACTCAAACAGTACCTTGCCAGTGACCTCAAAATTCAACGCAAAACTCTCTATTTTTGCGGTTTTCTGATTGGTTTTCTGTTGATATTAATGGTCGACGATGCGGAATTTCTGCTATATTTTGTGGTTTTTTAACAACGGTTTAATGGCTGGCCTAAGAGCAAGTGGTGAGGAGTTACGATATCGTTGAAATTACATGATGAAGACAAAAGTGTGAATATGAGTTTTCTGTGTATGCTCATGAATGAGCTTTGTGTGCTTTGTCGTTGCCACTACTACCCCTAATGAGACTACTGGGTTTTCTTCTTAATCCTTTTCCTATGTTTTCTTTCGTCCTCCCCCACTCTGTTTTTTTGCTCCCTCTGTTTTTCCAAATCTGTTTCCCTTTTGTTTTTCGTTTTCTTTTTGTTTTTCCCAGCTCCCCTCCCCCCCCCCCCCCCCCCCCCCCTTCCGTTTTGGTGTGTCCTCTTTTGTGTGTGAGAGTGTGCATTTTATACGCAGGTAGTGAATTGTTGGCCAAGAAAAATGAATGAGATCAGGATAAGAGTGCGTGGTCCCCCTAAAGGAATATGCTTTGTTCCTGCTCGAGCCTCTAGTGTGTGTGACTAAATTTTTGTGTGTGAGAGTTTGTTACCCCATTTTTGTCCAATTTTGGGACGGGGTCACATTTCTTTTCTTTTTTTTTTTTTGGTCAAAAGACAAAAAATTTATTTCAACCAAGTAAATATTTACAAGCTCGCCTGCTCTTTGGACTTAGAGGCCGAAATCTTACAAAACATATCCTATGAAAAAAATTTTGATCTAGCAGCTGTCAATACTAGCTCTATATCTGCTTACTTTTTAGGAAGAGTATCAGGTATAGAACTAATAAAATAATAGCTCTAGCTAAGATATCCTATCGTTTTATTCAATTCATTCTGCCAATTTGTATGACTTTGACCTACAATGTGTAATTGTAAAGCTATATCATTTAGTATATCTATACTAGTCTTCTGTATTTGCCTAAATCTTCTGTTTTTTCTCTCCGTCCAAATATGGTAAACTATGGCTGCAAATAAGAAATCATGAATGGCATTTCTGGGTTGCTTTCTTCTTGTCATGTTTGCCAGCTCTGTTACTTCTTCTTCCTATGTCTTCACTTGTCTCTGCTTACCTGCCCACATAAGTAACTTCTGCCAAATATTCTTGGAGTAGTGACATTCAAAAAACAGATGATTGAATGTCTCTTCAGCATTAGATGAGCAAAGGGCACATTCACTTTGCACTTGAATCCCTCATTTTCTAAGTCTGTCCATTGTTGCCAGTTTTTGCTGAAGTGCCATCCACAAGGTGAATTGATGTTTTGGAATTAAACCTTTACTCAAAATCAAATTTTTTCAGTTAACTTTTGGATATTGAGGCAGATTATCTATGTAAGCTTTCTTTATGCTAAATTTACCCTGAGTTGAGTATTCCTTTAGTCTATCCATATTAGGAATTACCCACTGTCTTGCATCAAAAATCTTTTTAACCATCCAACTTGCTTGCCCTGGTGTCTTCATATTTTGTAGGTCCTTATTCTTGATATATTGATGTTGTATCCACTTTACCCAACGAGTATCTTTTTTTCTGAGATATTGCCCACAATAGCTTCATTATTGATACCTTGTGTCATAGAGTGAAATTGAGAATATTTAATTTACCAGTTGATCTTGGTTGACACATTGTTTCCCAAGCAATTGGTGTTCTATTCACATTCTCCTTTGATCCATGCCAGAGAAAGTCCCTGCAGACTGTTGTGACTAACTTCAAAATATTTTTTGGAAGTAAAAAAAATTTGAGCCCAATAAGTTTGAATTTCAAATAGCACACTCTTTATCAGTTGAAGTTTGGCTGCATATGAAAGGAACTTAGAAGACCAGCATCTCATCCTAGCCACCATTTTTTTCACTAAGGGCATACATTGATTGATAGTTAGTTTAGTTTAAATAATGGGAAGAATCTTCCTCTATTAATCAACTTCCTTTTTCTTAAATACTAAGTAGGTGTTTGGACATAAGAATTGTAAGGTTGGTAAAAATGGTGAAAACAAATTTCAAGTGAAAACGGTATTTGAAATTTAGAGTTGTGTTTGGACATAAATTTTAGTTTGGGTTGTTTTTGCAGTTTTTTAAATTTTCGAAAATTTCCAAAATGCATCTTCAAGTGAAAATTGAAAAATTTATGAAGAAATGCTGATTTCGAAAAAAAAAGTAAAATTATTTTGAAAAAATCTTCCATCAAATTTTATGTCCAAACGGGCATTAAATGTGAAGAATGTGACTTTATAACAAATGAAGAAGAGGTGTGCGTTTCCCACCTTTCTTTTCTTGATTTTTCCTTTTTGCTCTTTTTCGGTTCTTTTCTCTCTTTCTCCTTCTTTTTTTTTTTGGGTTTTGTTTTAAAAGATAATAAATAACCAAACAAAATACTACTCTAACTAAATTACTAATAAAATATTCCTAATCTAGGAAATATAAAAACTACTAAAAAGGATTATAAAATGGCTAGTTTAAAAATAAATATTTTTATGATTATACATCTAATATCTAAAAGTGTAATTCTTTTTGTACTATTAAATTTATTAAATAAACCTTCTAAAAAATTAAATAAATGCTAAAACATCAAGATTAAACTTAGCAATTATTTACATACTAAAAATGGTGAAAAATCTAAAATATGGTAAAAATTTAGGTGCTCACTACTAATGTGATGACTATAGTTCTGGAATACTTGATTGACTTATTGATGTTCATTTTGAAAATCCAAATATGATCTTATAAAGCTTTTAAAAGATGCACATGACTTGCACCATACTTTAATCATAATTTTTTTCTTTTTTGTGAGAAAAATAATACATGTATCATTACATCAACTTCTTAATACATGAACTAAAACAATCATATTATAATGATTAATTATATTTTATCTCATTTTCATATTTTGATATGGTTTGCTATGATTTTTTCATGTCACATTTGGGCAGAATTTTCTGTAGACAATTACTAGCAAGAGCAAAAAGAATTTATCCTTAGGTTTATACAAATATTTCAACGTTTTCATAGTACTTTTATTTTTTATTATATTCATCTGTGTGGTCGTCATCTGAGGAGCATGGTGCTCCTCTAGAGGCTCATGATCCTCTTCCAGAGATGTAGGATGCTCCTTTAGAGATACATTTTGTGGATATCCATTTTGATCCTGGTGTCATTATTGATACATTCTCACTGTTTTATCTTTTGCTGAGATATGTGCAATTGTTATCGAGTGAGAACTTGCATAGATTGTTTATTCCATTAACTAAGAAAGTATAGTGCATAACAAAAAATCACAAATTTTTCTTTTAAATTGATCCATACACTAAATTACAGCTCTTTAAATAGAGCTTCTACTTAACAAAAATATTAACTAATGAAAATGGTTAGACACTACATTCAACAACTTAAAGAAATTGGAAGTCAACTGAAACTAAAAGGTCTATTTCACGATCTTGATTCTAAGATCAACCTTGCACTTTGAATGATTTCTTAAAGTCACAGCGGGAGCTTTCCCCCGTTGGACCAGTATGTCCATGAGTTCCTTCGCACGTTACACTTACCCCTATCCCTTTCTTTTCAGTTTGTCCATTTTCATCATAACCATTATATCTATCAAGATTGTCACCGGTAACTTAGCTTTTCTTTGCAGATCAAATTCCAAGGACCTGACGGAATCAATATCAATAACTTGAGGCGCGGTCAATATAATGGTGAGCATAATGGTAATGTTATTTGGACGGCTACTGAACCCAGGAAATGATCCACGGGCTAAAATAACTTCATTTGCCAATGCAGTTATAGAGAGCATTGTAGTCATATGTGAGTTTCTTGTTTTAGTTTACAATGGAGAGTATGAGGTTGATTTTTACAGAGAGTTGGGTGGTGTTATCGCGGGTGGTAGTGAGGCGACTCCAGTAGCAGAGTTAGAGTACAGGCTAAGGGTTTGACTGAACCCAATAGCTTTAATTTAAATCTTGTTTTTATCTCAAATGATTTGTCCAATATAAACAAATATTAATTCATAACCCTGTAACTAAAAGGGATCAGAGTCCCGAACCCATAAAGTTAAAATCCTGACTCCACCTCTGACTGAAGCTGGACATTTTTAGTGAATAGACTGAGAATATGGGACGCTGAGGATGGTAGATGATGTAGAAATTACCACCGACAATGGATGCAAGGAAGAGGATGATGTCGATACTAAAGGAGGACAAGAAAAAACATCTGCAAATGTAACAACGTGATTGGTCATTTTGTGTAAATGCGCCGTATTTCCCCTTTTCACGATTCACACGTGTGTGTTAAGCACTTGCGTAGATTGTTTATTCCATTAACTCAGAAAGTATAGTGCATAACAAAAAATCATAAAATTTTCTTTTAAATTAATCCATACACTAAATTACAACTCTTTAAATAGAGCTTCTACTTAACAGAAATATTAACTAATGAAAATGATTAGACCCTACATTCAACAACTTAAGGAAACTGAAAGTCAACTGAAACTAAAAGGTCTATTTCACGGTCTTGATTTTAAGATCAACCTTGCACTTTGAATGATTTCTTAAAGCCACAGCGGGAGCTTCCCCTCGTTGGATCAGTATGTCCATGAATCCCTTCACATGTTACTCTTATCCGTACCCCTTGCTTTTCAGTTTTTCCATTTTCACCATAATCATTGTATATATCAATGCAAATAAAATTCCAAGGACCTAGCGGAATAAATATCAATAACTTGAGGCCCCGTCAATAGAATAATAATAGGGGCTTATATGTCACAGTAAAATTTGACTATGTAAATGACTTTTCGGAATAACTATTGGGTTTAACTATAGTTTAAAAATTATACTATTAATCATGTTTAAAGATGCACAGGATTTGCACGTGTCTCAATGTGAAAATAATGATAATAGTAATATTATTTGAATTGTTGGTGAACCCTAGAGAGGATCGCTAAAACAGTTTTATGTGATCGTACATATATAGAGTGTGAGGTGATGGAGACAAGATTGTGGTGTTTTTTCAGAAATTTGCAGTTACTAAAGATCTCTTATGTAGCGCTAAAACGAAAAATTTCTATTTTAAAACTTCTCAGTAGTTTTCTTTTATTTCATCTCTCATTATTATCCCAAAACTTCAAAAAGTTTGTTTGGCTGGTTGTTATGTGTCGTTTCATAATATATTGTACTGTATTGCACTGCATTATTTCAATATATACAATGTTTAGTAAATTATATTATTTATCGTTGCTTCATGATGTCATGCACCAATAATATGAAGAATAAACTTGCAATATTATAAAATTAAAAAAAAAAAGATATGAGGTAGATTTATTATATAAAAAGGTAGGGTAAATGATAAAATATAATTATTTAATAATAAGGGCAAGATGAGGAAAAAACTAAGGTAATGACGTGACCAAACCAAATCAGTCATTTCATAATGTGACGTTTTTCATCGTTATGTAACGGTGAATTTAACGATATGAAATAATAAAATTTAAATAACAATTAAAATAACATTGTATTTAAAGTAAAAATACGACTAATGCAACAGGTAACAATCATCCAAATAAAATATAGTTTGTACGAACGGCTGCCATTCTTTTGCATTTTAATTGATTTTCTCATTTTTTTCAAGAAACTCTAAACTATATTCACTTTCAGCATTATCTCAGTCACGCCAGACAGGGATCAGGAAAAAGATTTGACCTTCAAAATCATAAGTTTGTAGCTTATTTTAAGTAAAGATCACCCCTTTAAATCTTATTATTGCGTATTTGCAAAGAACTTATCCACTTTTGTGTTCCAAAGCAAAGTAAATCGTTTCTCCTCGGTCAAGATGATCTTTCCATTTCTAGCAAAAAGAAAAAGGACTAAAACGCTTCCGTTTCTTTTTCTTTTGTTTCTTTTTCTAAAGCATCGAAATGAATGCCAACTATATACGGTCGAAATTGGTCTTGATCGATTTCGAAGCTTCTTATGGTATCGCGGATAGATCCGAGATGCGACTTCGAGAGGAGTCCCTCGAATGATGGTACCGAAGGATTGACATACCTCGAAGCGAGGAGAAGGTCGAGGTCCGTTATTAATCATGTTTAAAGATGCACAGGATTTGCATGTGTCTCAATGTGAAAATAATTATAATAGTAATATTATTTGAATTGTTGGTGAACCCTAGAGAGGATCGCTAAAACAGTTTTATGTGATCATACATATATAGAGTGTGAGGTGATGGAGACAAGATTGTGGTGGTTTTTCAGAAATTTGCAGTTACTGAATATCTCTTATGTAGCTCTAAAATGAAAAATTTCTATTTTAAAACTTCTCAGTAGTTTTCTTCTATTTCATCTATCATTATTATCCCAAAACTTCAAAAAGTTTGTTTGGATGGTTGTTATGTAACGACCCGATCGGTCGTTTTGCGTTATCGGACCTTGTTCCTCTAAATGAGACTTCTCGTAATTTATTTTAATGAATTATGACTTGTAGGGACGGGTGGTTCGGGATTTGGAAGAGTTTGGAATGGTATAGGAACACTTGGTTCCTTAAGGTTGGCATTTTTGGCCAAGTTTGACTTCGGTCAACATTTTGAGTGAACGACCTCGGAATCGAGTTTCGACAGTTCCGGTAGCTTCGTATGATGATTTCGGACTTGGGCGTGTGTCCAGAACGGGTTTTGGATGACCCGGGAGCGTTTCTGCGCCAAATAGTGAAATATGATTCCTTAAGATTAAGAATTTTGGTTTGGAACGTGTTTTTGTGTTATCGAGGTCCGAACAGAATTTTGAGACCGGAAATAGTTCCGTTATATCATTTATGAATTGCTCGCAAAGTTTGGGTCATTCCGAGTAGTATAGGTCGGTCCGGCACATTGTTAGCGGATTCAAGAACTTAAAGTTCTTAAGTTTGATTCTAGGGGTTTTTAGGTGTGATTTTGAGTTTTAGCGTTGTTTTGGGTGTTCTGAAGGCTCGAGCGAGTCCTTATTATGATTTGGGACTTGTTGGTATATTTGGACGGGGGCTCGGGTAGGCCCAGGTGCCTCTCGGGCACCAAATGAGGCCAAAAACCAGCTGAAGCAGTTGCTGGTGCACCTGATCTGGTGTGACCGCAGGTGCGGTTTTTCAGTCGCAGGTGCGGCTTCGGGTGGGATGCCCTTTTCTCGCAGGTGCGGATCAAGATCCGCAGGAGCGGAGCCGCAGGTGGGGTTCCTCTCCGCAGGTGCGAGCCCTAGTCCCCTTGTCCAATTCCGCAGGTGCGAGTATTTACTCGCAGGTGCGAGACCGCAGGTGAGGTCCTTGAGCCGCAGGTGCAGAACCACTGTAGGCATTGAGTTCTTTAAAACACGGGATTTATTAATTTTACTCCATTTTCTTCCACCATAGACGACCTTGAAAGCTTGGAAAAGAGCCTCACGACCTAGCTACTGAAAGGTAAGTGAATTCTACCCTAATGTTAGTTTAATGCATGAATTCCTAGTTAGATTAACCTTCTAATTAGTGAAAATCAAGGGTTAGAGTAACAACCTAGGGCTTTATGAAAATTTAGGGAATTACCCATTAATTTTCCATGAAATCATACAAAAATCATATATTAACGATCCCTAGGTTATGGTAAGTGTTTCCTTCGAAAATTTTCGAAATCCAAGCATGCGGGCCTGGGGGTGAATTTTGGGATTTCTTCAAGTAGGATGAAATAACTTAGTAAATAGGGGAATTTCATAATGTTGAGTATAAATTAATGAACTTGTGTATCATTTGACTAGTTTCGAGTCCTTGGGAGACGAGTTTGGAGTTTCGGGCACGTTCTTGACCCGTAAAGTAGGCTCGACATGAGGTGAGTCTCCTTTCTAACCTTGTAAAAGGGAATTGTCCCCATAGGTGATTATAAATGATTGTTTGTCCTTATTTGCGGGGGGCTACGCAAACACGAAGTGACGAGAGTCCGTGCGTAGCTACTATTATGCCTTGTCGGGTAGTTTAGGATTCACCAGCATGCTTTATGTGTTGTATTCATGATCTTGTATGTGGAATAGGTAGTTTGATATCCTTGAATTGCATATATGAAGTCCTGGGAGGTTATGTTTCGAAATTTGGTATCATTGAATACCTTTGTATGCTAAAAAGACCCCTGTTGATTATCTGAAATCCCTGAGGATTATGTATATGTTATACGGGAACCCGAGTCACATGTTTGATTCGCGAGCGAGGCAGCCCTGTTATTATGATAATCGCATCGCATGTTCGATTCGCGAGCGGGGCATATAGATGCATCTATGGTTCGGGCCGTTCGATCTTCGGCAGTGCACATTTACTTTTCACGTCGTATTGACCGTACGTTCATGGTCTGTTATATGTGTGATAGATTATGAGAAGCCCTAAAATTGAACTGTTGATTCTGTGAAAGAGAGAAGGTTAAACAGCTTGTATGTCATAGGAAGGGATAGTGTGAGGGTACTAGAGAATGTTATATGATGCTCATTTCTTTATTATTGTTCATTAACGACCTGGCCGGTCGTTTTGAGAGTTAGCGCCCCGATTCCCTGATAATTGTTCCTCCCATGTCTTATTAGGTTAATGGAGCGAGTTGGAGCGTTGAGTGATGAAAATTGGAGTGTTTTTGGACATATAGTCCTTTAAGGTGAGCTTTAACCTTAGAAATTGGACCGTAGCGGGAGCTGTGTGAAGACGGATACGGAATGGGAATCTGTTGACTCTATTAGCTCCGTTGGGTGATTTCGGGATTGGGAGCGTGTTCGGATTGTGTTTTCGAGGTCGGATGTAGATTTAGGCTTGAATTGGCGAAAGTTAGAATTTCGGTGATTTCGGCCGATAGGTGGGATTTTGATATCAGACTCGGAACGGAATTTCGAAAGCGACAGTAGGTCTGGAATGTCATTTATGACCTGTGTGCAAAATTTGAGGTCATTCGGACGAGTTTAGACGTGTTTCGGCGTCGAAGGTGAATTCTTGAAAAATTCCTTAGTTCTTAGGCTTGAATCTATGCATTCTTGGACATTTTGATGTTAGGGGACGTGTTTTTAAGGCCTGGCCAAGTTTGAATAGGGTATTGGGGTCAATTGGTGGTTTTGGTTGAGGTCCCGGCGGCCTCGGGGTTGTTTCGAACGCTCAACGGAAGAATTTTGGACTTGGTAAGTTGCTGAACTGGGAAACCTTCTGGTGTTTTCGCACCTGCGAAGGATTTCCCGCACGTGCGATCACGCAGGTGCGATATAGAGGTCGCAGGTGCGAAGTTGGTTAGGCTGGGCAGTGTCCGCAGGTGCGACCTGGGTCCCGTAGGTGCGGAACCGCAGGTGCGACCCCAAGAGATTTAATGAAATTCCGCACCTGCGATGCCTTTTCCGCAGGTGCGGAAATCCCTGTTCATATTCCAAAAATCCGAGGGTTATGTTATTTCACCATTTTTGAGTTGTGGGAGCTCGGGAGAGGCAATTTTTGAGGGAATTTTCACTTGGGTGTTCAAGGTAAGTGACTTAAACACCATAGGTTAATTTTCATGTTCCTAATCTTAAATTCCACCCTTAAATTCGAGATTTTTGAGTTGAAAATGGGGAAAATTGGAAGAAATTTCCTAGACCGAGTTTTGGGATTTTGATTGAGTATTTGACCTCCGATTTGAGAGATTTTCATATGGTTAGACTCGTGAGTGAATAAGGTTTCAGAAAATATAAATTTTACCTGATTCCAAGACGTGGGACCGAGGGGCATTTTGGTCAAATTTTCTAATTTCGCGTTTTAGTTCCGAAATAATTAGTTATTTTAATTTCTTGAATTTATATTTACAGTATACCATCGAATTGAATAGATTTGGGTCACCCGGAGTTGGATACTCGTGGCAAGAGCGTGATTATTGGTTGAATTGCACAGTCGAGGTAAGTGGCTTGCCTAACTCTATGTTGGGGAATTTTCCTTAGGCATTTTAACTGATTTTTGCTATAAAATCCCGTGTACGTGAGGTGACAGACGCGTGCACGGGATATTTTCACAGAAGTTCCATATTTCTTTCTACACAATACCTCATTTTCAATTCTATTATTATTGTTATCGGTTGAACTGCATAGTAACTTAAGATTTTACCCTGGTAAATTGATTTCAAATTGGTTTTTCCAAGCGTTACTATTATTTGAAACTGATTTAAGGATTTTACTCCGAAATTTCTAATGGATTTTCTTAAAACCTTTAAACTACGCTATTTTGAGATTTACCTTATATTACGTATTTATATAGGGACTGCGGGCATAGACCTGAGTCTTTCCCTCATACTGCATTGCATACATAGGGATTGCGGGCATAGACCTGAGCCTTTCCCTCATACTACATTGCATACATAGGGATTGTGGGCAGAGACTTGAGTCTTTCCCTCATACTGCATTGCATACATAGGGATTGCGGGCAGAGACCTGATCCTTTCCCTCATACTGCATTGCATACATAGGGATTGCGGGCAGAGACATGAGCCTTTCCCTCATATCGCATTGCATACCTAGGGACTGCGGGCATAGACCTGAGCCTTACCCTCATATGGCTTTGCCTTGTGCCTTTCCTTCTTATTGAGCTTTAGATATATTGCGTTGATCTGAGCATTTAACTATACCTTTTCTTGCTAGTCTTTACTTAGAATTTCTGCTAATTATTACCTGTTTTACTTACTTGTTCATTAACACAGTTATTTTGCAAACCTCAGTAGGGCCTCAACCTGACCTCGTCACTACTTGACTGGGGTTAGGCTTGGCACTTACTGAGTACCGAATGTGGAGTACTCACGCCCTTCTGCGCATGTTTTTTCCCATGTGCAGATCCAGGTCCTAGTACGCAGTATCACCGTTAGCCAGCAGCTAGTGCCAGGAGACTTGAGGTATAATATGCAGCGTCCGCAGATCTCGGAGTCCCCTTCCTATCTTAGTGTAGTTAGCACTTGTAGATGAGACTATATTGTCGTTTCTTTCCAGTTGTACATATTGAGGCGTAGTGTCAGCTTGTGATGTATTGATGATATTCCGGGTCTTGGGTATAGCAAACTTTAACGCTAAGCAGCGTAGAGTATTACTATGGCTTTAGTTCATTTTATTACTGTTTTTGCTTGTTATCTTAGATTCTTGTTGATCAAATAGGCTTACCTAGTCGTCTAGACTAGGTGCCGTCACGAGACTCAGTCGGAGGGAGAATTGGGTCGTGACAGTTGTTATTATTGTTCCGCTCGTATACATATATTTCATATTGTTCAACCCTAGTAAGTATCACGTCGATCTCTCGTCACTACTTCTTCGAGGTTAGGCGGGATACTCACTAGGTACATATTTGTTTATGTACTCATGCTACGCTTCTGTACTTAATTGTACAGGTTCTGAGGCTGGTGCATCTGGTTATTAGTCCGGAGCTCGATCCTGAGAGTATATTCTAGACCTGACTTCTCGGTGAGCTGTTTCCCTTGGAGTTTCTCAGCAACACCATGGAGTTGTCTTTTGTATGTATCTGTCTACTTCCTTCAGACAGTAGAACAGTTTATTTTACCTTTTGTATATTCTACTAGTCCGCCTGTAGACTCGTGAAACTAGTTCCTGGCACACGTAGTAGACATTATATTTTTGGACTGTATATGTTGATTTTTGAACCTTTTTGGTTACATTGATTAAGTTTGGTTAGTTTATCCGTGTTCACTTCATGATTTAAAACTTTAAATTTGGTAAGTGTTGGAACCTTTTATTGAATAACGAAATCTCACTAGTAAATCAATTGTTGGCTTGCCTGACCCCGGTGTTGGGCGTCATCACGACCTGAGTTAGGATTTTGGGTCGTGACATGTTGTGTGTCGTTTCATAATATATCGTACTGTATTGCACTGCATTATTTCAATATATACAATGTTTGGTAAATTATATTTTTTGTCGTCGCTTCATGATGTCATGCACCAATAATATGAAGAATAAACTTGCAACATTATAAAATTAAAATATATAAAAAAAAGGCAATATACGAGGTAGATTAATTATATAAAAAGGTAGGGTAAATGATAAAATATGATTATTTAATAATAAGGGCAAGATGAGGGAAAAAATAAGGTAATGACGTGAAACCAAATCGGTCGTTTCATAATGTGACTGTAGACATGTAATTTTTTACTCTCCCCGAGATTTTATACTTTTTAGCGTTTAAATATTTTGTTTAGGTCTAATATCTCTTTTACTTTATTTTAAGCACGAAAATTAAAAATTACAAAATAGTTCTGTATTTCTCTATTTAATTCACGTATTAGGTATTTTTAGAAGAATATGTTACTTTGAACCTATTTTATTTTAATATAATCTTTAAAAACACCAAAAATAGTTTTAACTTTAATTTTTAGTTTTATTTTAAATATAATAATTTATTAAAATCAATTAAGAGTTATTTTACATTTTCAGCTCAATTGTATAAATTTAAAGCTCAATTCGTAGGCCCATATTTTTACCCTAAGTCCCTCATCTTCTTCCTCACAACATGAGGACATAACAGACTTGGACACCCAAAAAGAGATCAACACCCAAAAAACCTAAGACCTTACACACAAGAAAAATACACCACTGGACAGCCGCCTCCTCCATCTTCAACCTCCCACAAGCCGCCGCACCACCCCCTGCTAACCCAACAACAACAACACCACCCCATCGCCGACCACCCTTTCTTCAACTTCATCAACCAAACAAACAGCCATCAACCTCTACAACACCAGTCGACCCCATCCCTGCCAAAGAAAAAAGAAACTCACTGTCGTCGGCCACTCCACCAAACCCGCTGGAAATCCGGCCAAAAGAACCAATCTGCCGCTAACCACCCTTAACATACCTCCCTCTCCCTCATCCCTAAAACCAAACGCCAAAATTTGACGAGCAGCAGCCACCGGCGCTACTGCTTTCTCTTTCCCTTTCGCCTTTCTCACTCCCTTGCTCTGTTACTGTCGCGCGCCGCCGCACCAGATCCCACCATCAATCCCGCTGGAACAGTTGCAGATCTGACCGGTTTCCTCTTTTACGTCTCAAACATAGGTGATTTGAAGCCCATTTGAGGTCGTCGTCCGGGTTTTGGTCAGGGTTCTTAGATCATCGCTTCAATCCCGATTTTGAGTCTGAGTTTGAGTTTTTCTTTGTAGTAGATGTATCGTTTGATCCATTTGATCTTTTGCTGGAATATGCTGTATTAACCGAAGTTTGAAAGGATAATTGCTCGTTATAAGATGGCTTTTGCGTTTCTAATGTTGCATATGAAGATTCGGTTATTTATCTTTGTGCTGAGTTTTCACCAAATTGAACTTGTTGGTTCGAGCTCTGCCATTTGGCTCGCATCGGAATGTTAAATCGTAGTTTGCTTGGGTTTGTCGGTTCATGGCGGTTCCAGTTCAATTTCGAGTAGTACACTCGGCTTAGGTCTAATTAACGGCAAAAAAGGTCCTCGCTCTCACTGAGGTTCAACTTTTCAATCCTTTACTTGTTTTATTCTAGCTTAACGTTAATTGTTTATTTGGTGATTTGATTTTGTGATTTGTTTGGTTCTTGTCTTCGGTTTTGAATTTGTTTATTTAGTTATCTATTGGTTGCAGTTAGAACATGAGTTTATCGGAGTAAAAATTGAATTACCATTCATCAATTGAACTTAACTCAAATTGGAACTAAAGGGGTTCAGGTGCTAAAATTATGAAATTGAGTTTCTAATTGTTTGTTGCTTTGTTGGTTGCATATATATGTATATAACCGCTAGTAGCATGTTTAGGCCGACTACACATGGGTAGGAAAACTTTTAGGGCATTTATGTTTTAGGTTTTCTTCTTTTATTTTTAGGTAAGAGGTTGTCCCATTAGTTGATTGTTATATCCGGGGAATGCCTCGAAGGATTTGTATATATTTCATTTCGGAGAATGCCCCGAAGAGCTTTGTAAATATTTTGAAGGCCATGACGAAGTTGCAAGGAAGCATAGTGTAGTATTTTATTTTTCTTTTTTTATATTTGTCTTTTATTTAGGTCGGGACAACCTCGAAACTTTTTGTGTTTGCTTTCTTTTGTGTGTTTACTTCTTTTTTACCTCAATCTGAATATTCTTAAAATCCAACTTGATCAAGTTTGCAACCGTATTTTTCACGGGACTCGGGGAATGCCTAACACCTTCTCCCCGAGTCAAATGAACCCCTTTACCTTGAATCTCTAGTGCAAACTGGTTTAAGAGTCAAACGTGTTTTGAAGGAAAATTGTTATTAAAAAAATGGTGACCTGACACACCGAAACCAAATGTCAGGTGGCGACTCTGAGTTAATCCTTTTGAACACAATTCTTTTGTCACTTTCAAAATTGAGAAACCCTTTTGAACTTTACTAAATCTTTTTAATATTTTTTAAGAAGGTTTAGTTTAGCTTGTTAAAAAAAGGGTGTGACAGTGATGTTTTACATTGTTATGTAACGGTGAATTTAACGATATGAAACAATAAAATTTAAATAACAATTAAAACAAGTATTGTATTTAAAGTAACAATACGACTAATACAACAGGTAACAATCATCCAAATAAAATGTAATTTGTACGAACGGCTGCCATTCTTTTTGTGTTTTAATTGATTTTGTCATTCTTTTTCAAGAAACTCTAAACTATATTCACTTTCAGACTTATCTCAGTCGCGCCAAACAGGGCTGAAAAAAGATTTGACCTTCAAAATCAGAAGTTTGTATGTTTATTTTAAGTAAAGATCACCTCTTTAAATCTTATTATTGCTTATTTGCAAAGAACTTATCCACTTTTGTGTTCCAAAGCAAAGTAAATTGTTTCTCCTCAGTCAAGATGATCTTTCCATTTCTAGCAAAAAGAAAAAGGACTAAAACTCTTCCGTTTCTTTTTCTTCTGTTCCTTTTTCTTAAGCATCGAAATGAATGCCAATTGTATACGGTCGAAATCGGGATTGATCGATTTCGAGGCTTCTTATGGTATCGGGGATAGATCTGAGATGCGACTTCGAGAGGAGTCCCTCGAATGATGGTACCGAAGGATTGACATACCTCGAAGCGAGGAGAAGGTCGAGGTTTGTCATGGGAAAGCACGGGATTCCCGAGGACATGCGACTAGAGCTGACAAGCGCCTGCAAAATAGTACAAGTCTACACTGGATCAATGAATAGTTGTACCAGCTACCCTCTTTTTGAAATAAATGCTTATGTACTATGCTGGGATTTTCTCCTCCTATATAAAGGGGACCCTTATCATTTTTTTGAACACGTGATATTGAAGATAATGAACAAGAACATTCTCTGCTCTCTAATTCAAACATCTCATATTGTCTCTTTGTCGATTCATTTATTTACATTTATTGTATTTCGTTAGTTGTTCTTCATTTATTGTTCATCATTGATCATAAATAGCCTACTTCGAAGCCCATAATATTGATATAGCTTCATCGATCGTCAGCAACTGACCCCGAGCCTTAACCTCGAGGACCTATCTGGGCCAGCTCCGTACTCCGCGTCTCGAGGCAGCCTGGTTTGCTTTTTTTAACTTCCTATCAGTTCTAACGCATCTATCTTACCCACACTTAGCATCAACTGCTTAACAACTAGCATTAAAATAAGTTACATATTTTTAGAACCACATAATCAAATATAATTGTAATTATCATTTTCAAGGTAAACACCAACTTTGTTTGGAAACGCGTGAGTAACAGTTTATTGACTATATTGAGTCATGATTTAAAATTTTGTCTATGGCTAGGGATGGCAATTGGGGCAGACAGGGAAAACATTAAATGAAGCGGGGCAGCAGAAGATTTTAGTGGGGCAGGGCAGCGCAGCGCAGCGCAGGGGCGGGCAAAATATTATCTTTGTAAATTTTTAGTAGAACAGGGTAGGGTAGGGCACATTGCGGGTTAATAGTTGAGTCGGGTAAAAATAAGTTGACTCGTGTACTTTTGTTCTTTTCCCCAATTTGCAATTTCACAGTGTGAAACGCTCTTCCTCCCAAGAACAGAGGGGTTCTTCTTCCTCCAGACTCGGGGCAAAGTTTTCTCCAGCAAGTTATCAGGTAATGCTCTTTCTCTTTCTAACTTCTTACTCTCAACTTTTTCATTGCTGACAAGATTCCCATAATGTTATGCCAAAACCTTTCTTTTTTTGTCAATTGTTTAAATCTCTTTGACAACTTCACTGGAAGTTTCCATTTTTGCTAGAGTGCATATTAATACAAAAAGTATTTTTTTCACAAAATGAGTACTTTCTTTTCATGTTGTAGAAAAAATATTTTTTTTCAACAAAAAGAGTATTTTCGTTTTATGATATAGAAAAAGTATTTTCTTTTATACAAAAAGAAATTTTTTTCATGTTGTAAAAAAAATATTTTATTTCATTTCAATAAAATTTATCTTATTGTGATACCTAAAAAATAGCTTAGCGCTCATCCTTTGTTTTATTGGTATACAATTTATTTGTTATTTTTTCTGTTGTTATAAAGTATTTCTTCTTTATTTTCAGAGTTTTTTCATGTTTGATGATTATTTTTGTCAACTAGGTTGAAAATGAGTTTTGAAAAATATTTTCTCTTCTCTTAATAGATAAAACATTTTCGGAAAAATATTTTCCTCCAATTAGAGAAAGATAAATTCATAAAGAACACGGTTTCAAATATTTAAACCAACCAAAATGGAAAAAATTAGAAAATATTTTTCATAGAATTCCAAGATTGAGCATTTTCATGGGTCAAAGTTGTGCATCATTTTGGGCTGATGATTTTTTATGGGTTAACTTGAGCTAGCTCAAAATAGTCCATTTTCAAAATCATCTGGCCCGAACCCTTTAAATCTTGGGCGAGTTGGACAAGCCACATTGATTTGGGTTAGTTTTGCCACCCCAAGGATTAAGGAACAAAGGCGACACATGTTCGACGCTAAGGTTGCTGGTTCAGCGTAGATTAGAGTACTAAAGTCTGAAGGTCCTCGAACTTCAAGGCTGTTTTTCAAAGGCTTCTGCTGACTTTATTTTGGCAATATAATTTTCTGCCAGTACAATATAATACAATACTAAACAATACATTATGAAATAATGGTTAAACAACAATCCAACAAGAACGCAAACAAGTGTTCCATTTTATAAACAGGTTTCATGTTTGATGCATTTCTCCTCTCGTATTTTTCTAATATAGCCAGTGTTAACAAAAATAGGCCTCATGTTCGATGATAGGCTTCATGTCTTCTGGCTGCAAGCAGAATGACTTGAATGCAGCAAGGATGCAGTATAGCAAATCCAAGAAGCGAATTCATTCAGCTACGGGGCACATACTCATTCAGCTATAGGGTGAATTGAGATAAACCGATGGCAAAGAATCACCCTAATTAAGAGCGCCCATCAATAAAATCTTCACAATAACTCGTCGGAAAACATGGAAGAGCTACTGCTAGACCTGCATGTATCCACATCTTCCATTCGTCAACGTCTTTAGCAGAATATATTGACCATTTTCAGCCCAGAAAAAGCCGGATCTTTAAGGTGTGTCAAAACAGCATTCAAAGCGACATGTTTGGGAAGGCGTCATGTTCAAAATTCACCAGAAGATGCATAGTTTATACATGAGCCTATGTACCTTACTTCACAATGAAGCCACTGTAGCACACACTACCCAAATAGGAAATCATAAAAGGGTTGAAAGAATGGTAACAGAAGAAGAATCATTACTTATTACAGCTAACTCTTGCACACCAATTTTGACGGTCAACAGTAAAGAATGGTAACAGAAGAGGAATAGTTACTTATTACAGCTAACTCTTGCACACCAATTTTGACGGTCAACAGTAAAGATAGCGATTCATCAATCCTGTTTAGGTACACTAAAAAGAGTTTCGAGGACCAACCCCCCACATATAGCAGAAAGCTCACATCTCCACTTCTGATACCAAACAGCTAACCAAGCTTTGCCTCTATATGCTTGGCATCCGCAATCTTCCTCCACTGAGCTGCTGAAGTTGACAAAAAGACAGATTGTGAGAACGTTAGCTAATCACATTGTCTAATTCTTCTAAAGGGTACCACTACGGCACACTTTTACAACTTCTCTCTGAAGCATAGCATTTGGAAACAGCATGTTCAGAGCGGTAATGACAAATCTTTAATTTCCATATGTATTGCGTCAAACTGAACGGAATTGGAGTCCAACGGTGTACACCAGTATGAGAGGGGGATATATTGAGCAACTGTAATGTCAATGTAGGGAATCTGGGCCCAAGAAAACAACAGCCTCTTTACCCTTTTTTGTTAAATAACAACAAAGGAGTCCATTGTTCAAATTTATGTATACGTGCCAGCTTTTTGTTTTTGATAAAGTGATTTCCATGTATATATGCCAGCTTCAAAACCAGGTTCTCTACATCTCAAAGCCTTGTGAATTTTCCCTTGACCAGCAGTTATATTCCCCTATAGATAGCTAACTCTCGATAAGGAACACCTCTAAATAGCAGCAAAACACTCATCAAATTAAGAGGATCAATCATGCACATTTTAAGCAGCTTTCTTTTGTGGGTTCAAATAGTAAATTTGAAATAGAAGAATTGTACAGTCAAATGCCAATGGCAGCTTAGTGCAATCAAAGCTCCACTTCCCATGAAAAGCAGGGACACCTAATTAACCCAGATCCAGATGTAAACAGAAAGCAATTTACCCCACTATACTGAATCTGTTTGTTTTGTGGAATTAAACATGTAAAGTTCTACTGTTATTGTCTCCACCTTTTTAATTAACACTTATGTCTTCACTTCCAACATTACATTATCCATGTCCAAATAGTACAAAGTTTAATGGGGTATATTTTTGTCAATAGAAAGACTTGAAAGGAAATTAAGCAGTACCTTATTCATAAAAGAAACCATACTCTTAACTATGAGTTTCTCTATTAAATTCATTTTTGAAAAGGGATATCTCCCTGTGATTGGCATATAATAGTAAAAGAAAAAGGCAAGTGTATCTCAAGTTTGAACTCACCTCTTGATATCCTAGCATGACACAATCTAAAGCAGCTTTCACCGCCTAGTCCGCTTGTCTGCATATTTATCATCATCATATCTTCTCTTTCCACCAGAATGTAAATCATGTCCAGCCCTCTTGTGAGAGTCATGACCTCTATAACTATCACATGTTCTGCTTCTATGCTCCTCCTCTTCTTGTTCATGCCTTCCACGCTGAGAATCCCGTTCTTTCTCATGCTTCCTGTACCGATCTTCCTCTTCATCTCTGTTTTGCTTCATTTCCCAGCGATCATCATCCCTACTTTTTCTTCTCTCCCGTTCAGGCACTTCATAATCTTGATTCTGACGTCGACTTTCACGGTGCAGTTCATTCCGACTCTGAATTTTAGTGTCACGCTCTCCGCCATCACCTTCATATTCTCCCCCAGTTCTTCTTGCTTGTTGATCTTTACTTCTGTCCTTAATACTCCTGTATGGCCTACTTGGATTCTCAGCTTCACTATTAGGCCTTCCATGCTCTTCGTCTTTTCTAGAATCTATCTTCCTTGACTTCCCCTCGGGTTCATCCAAGTTTTCGTCATCTAGTTTTCTCTTACCCCTCAACAACTCTTGGCTAGCACTTGATCCACCAATCACATCTTCCCTCAATTGATATAGCTTCTCCAATTTCTTGAACGTGTCCAATCCTTTATCAGAAGCTTGTGCACCTTCCCTCTTTTTCAAATCATCCTCCTGAAATGCCCTATCTTTCATAACCGAACTCTCCCACCTACCACCAGAATCATCTCCACGACCACTTCTATTTATCTTCTCAGACTTGGTCCTATCTACACTCTTATGTCCACGATAACTCCTCTCGCTATCTGAACCAATGGTGCTGCGAGAATAGTCGCTACTGCTGATTTCACCTTCGTCCTTGTCAGAATTGCATCGATTACTTTTTTGAGTCTTATTTTTCTTGGCATCATAGCCTTCATCATACTCGCTGTCATCAGACTCGTACCTTCTCCCTTTCCGAATCTTCTTGTATTTTACATCACGATCATTACTATCATCATCATCATCAGAATCGTGTCTTCTACTTCTTTGAGACTTTTTGTTTTTCGCATCACGGCCATCATCATGCTCACCCTCATTAACATGTCTCCTTCCTTCCTGAATCTTCTTGCTTTTTACATCACGATCATTACTATCATCATCATCAGAATCGTATATTCTACCTCTTTGAGACTTCTTGTTTTTAGACTCACGACCACCATCATACTCACCTGCAGTAATATGTCTCCTCCCTTCCCGAATCTTCTTGCTTTTTACCTCACTATCACTACCATCATCGCCATCATCAGAATCTTGTCTTCTAACTCTCTGTGACTTGTTTTTAGCAGCACGACCATCATCATACTTCCTCTCACTAACCTGCCTTCTCTCCTTCTGAATCATCTTGTTATCGACATCACGATCATTTTTGTAGTCATCCTCATCAGAATCGTGTCTTCGACCTTGTTGAAACTTAATGGCTTTTGCATCACGGCCATCATTATACTCACCTTCAGAACGTCTCCTACGGGTTTTTGCATGTTTCTTCTCCTGATCAGACTCTGGATAAGAATCAGAATCTGAGGAAGAATCAGAGAGTGAATCGTCACTGTGATGCCGCCTTCTACCCTTTTTTTCCCTGGCAGACAACTTTTTTGACTTATTATCAACAGCAGTATCAGAATCAGAACTAGAATAGTGGGCTTTTTTATGGTTCTTCTTCTTAGGCTTTTTGGCATGGCTGTCACCACTGTCAGTGTCAGAAGAATCCTCACGTTTTTTTTTCTTCTCTGTTTTCTTATGACGCTTACCCTCATCCTTCTCTTTTCTCAAGTCCTTCCCCTGCCTTTTCCTATCAACAAGCTCACTATTATCACCATCTTCATTCTCTTCAGGATCTAAATCTAAAGCCTCATGCCGTTTCTTCTGGGTCTCATGTTCAGCCCCTATCTTGAGAGCAGCTTTTAAGGTTTCCATCTGCCTTTCCTTCAAAGCAGCAATCTGGTGTGTCTGTGTTTCCGAAACCCTGAAAATGAACAAACTAGCTGTTGCATATCAGCCATGCAGTGTGTGTATTTATTTATTGGAAAAAGAATCTTGCAAACTATATATTGGCCCATCAGCAAAACATTAATACGAAGCGGGAAAGGAGAAGTCAACAAAACTTGGACCTCTAACAGCCCAAATTCAAGTAGCTTTTGGGATACTGAAACCTGCTTTGAAATCTCAAAAACCTTGCTTTGTTCTATCTAACAAGCCAAATTTCCTATCAATTTTTGGAGGTCAAAAGATATTGGTAAAGACATTTTGACATAAACACATCACTAGAGGGCTACATAACAGTCATATCCCACAAAACCAATTCTTGAACTTCAGAACTGCTGAAACTGCAAATTGCGGACCAGGTTAAAACAATCAGACTGACAACAGTAATACAAGTTAAAAACTGTACTAACTATAGTTGTGATAATACTGCCCATCACTAGAGGGTAAATAACAGTTATATCCCACCAAACCAATTCTCGAACTTCAGAACTGCTGAAACTGCAAATCGCTGACCAGGTTATAACAATCAGACTGCCAACAGTAATACAAGTTAAACACTGTACTAACTATAGTTGTGATAATACTGCCCATAAAGACAACTTATACACGATTGCCCCTTCTACCTTTTCAACCAGAAAGATAGAAGTGTAGCACCACAAAACAAATTCACCAATGAACCTCTAGCTAAATTTAATTTAAGATTTTTGAAGCTGCTCAAGAAATGAGAATGTCAGAGGACGCAAGAATCAAACCAAAACCTAATCATATTTATATGTATCTAAAACCTACTCATCTAGACCTCTCATTTAGACAAAAGGAAAACAAAAATCATTTTCAATTTTCATCTCCTTAAAAAGTCTACTAATTCATATAGATCATCAACTTCTCAAAATTGTACCATAATCCATAACATATTCATTCTTAAAGGTCAAAAACAAAACAATGTGAACTCAACACCCCAGGGTAAGCCCATTGGTCGATAAGGTGGGAGGAAATCATGAGGTTTCAAGTTCAAATCTCAGGAGTCAAACAATCCTAGGTGATTTTTTCCTATCTGCCTAAGTGTTGGTGGGCTGAGGTAGTGGAATAGTCAAGGTGCAGATAAGATCACCTAGACACCACCGTCGTTTTAAAAAGAAACAACAATATGAACTGAGAAAGAAGCATTACAAAGTTGTAATAACCACACTTTTTCACCTTTCCAATTTCTGTTTTTTCTTTCACTTCTAACGGAAAGAACACCAAAATTTCTCATATTTCCATTTCCTAACAATTCTTCTAGTTCCAAAGGTAAATGCATGGAAACTTCTCTAAGAAACGACTAGTAACAGCATCAACTCAGTCAAAACTATAAAACCGTAACTAATTCTTCAACAATAATTGATCCAATGCGTATATTATGCAAAAGCGTAACTATAAATCAAAAAATAAGTTACCGTTCATAGCCAATAGCAGTGGATCCACCAGAATCTTCAGATGTTGCCTCCAGATTACGTCGAGCTTCATCGAGCTTTTCCGCAATCTCAGCATCGGTATATCCCTGATCGGTAAGCTTATCCTCAAGGACTAGAAGTTTGAGCTGAATCTGCCGTTTCCGGTCGTGTTCGAGAATGTCCTTGTTCGCTTTCCTCGTCACTCCGGCAGTTCCTTGGCCGGACTCAAAACCTTTGCCGCCGTCTACGAGGACTTTGTTCGTCTTTGGCTTGACGAAGAACTTGTTGGTCTGGATGTAGCCGTTGGTGCCGGAGCCTCGCGGCGTTTGTAGCCCGATTCCGTTGTACATCTTCGCTGCAAAGTAAAGAGAAAATATCTGAAATCTCTTGCCCTAACGATTAGGGATAATTTGCGTCATATATTATAAGAGCGATGAGTCAACCCGCTCTAAATCGGGTCGGGTTTTTAGGCCATTTGGTTCGTTCTTCTATTTTTGCAAATGATTTTTTTACCGGTCTATCCTATAAACTTATGGTAAACCCGTGTGCAGCTAGTTATATTAATCATAGAACACAATATAAGGTCTTTTAGGAGTCTTATTTTAAATAAATAAAAAATTAAGTCATACTTATATTTATATCTATATCTATATCTATACTATATTTATCTATCTATATTTATTTATATTATTATAAAACCATGAATGTTAAATGTAACGACCCGAGCGGTCGTTTTGCATTCTAGGACCCCGTCCCCTAAATAAGACTTCCCGTAGTTGCTTTTAATGATTTATGACTTGTGGGGACGGGTGGTTCGGAAATTGGAAGAGTTTAGAGTGGTATAGGAACACTTAGTCCCTTAAGGTTAGCCTTTAAAGCCAAGTTTGACTCCGGTCAACGTTTTGAGTAAACGATCTCGGAATCGAGTTCCGACGGTTCTGGTAGCTTCGTAGGATGATTTCGGACTTGGGCCTATGTCCGGAACAGGTTTTGAATGACCCGGGAGCGTTTCGGCGCCAAATAGTGAAATACGATTCCTTAAGTTCAAAAATTGAGGTTTGGAACGTGTTTTTGTCTTATCGAGGTCCGAACAGAATTTCGAGATCGGGAATAGTTCCGTTATGTCATTAATGACTTGCTTGCAAAATTTGGTGTCATTCCGAGTATTATAGGTAGGTTCGGCGCATTGAAAGCGAATTCGAGAACTTGAAATTCAAAGTTTGATTCAATTTGGTGTTGGGGTTGGATTCTTAGTTTCGTTGTTGTTTGTCACGTTCCGAAAATTCGAGCGAGTCCGTATCATGAATACAGACCTGCCAGTGCCTTTGGACGGGGTCCCGGGGGGCTCGGGTGAGTTTCGGACCTCTCGGAGCTAAATGCTAAAAACTAGAAATTTCACTGTCTGGTTTCCTTCTTCGCGTTCGCGGGAGGGCGGCTGCGTTCGCGAAGAAGAAGTTGGCCGGGGCAGCTGATGCTCTATGCGCTCGCAAAGACTACCTCGCGTTCGCGATGTGTTGAGCCTCTGACCATCGCGTTTGCACCATGGTCTCTGCGTTCGCACAAGTGTAGGACGGGGCCATGCCCGTTTGTTCTTCGCATCCGCAATAAGTCCACCGCGTTCGCGTAGGTCTAGCCCGGCTGGTCTTCGCGATCGCGGGCCCCTTTTCGCGTTCGCATAGAAGGGCTTCAGGAGCCTGGGCCATTGGCCTTCGCGAACGCGGTGCCCTGTCGCGTTCGCGATGAAGGGGTAGCTGGGCAGTGACTTTTAAAAACGGGACTTAATCAATTTTTTGACATTCTTCTTCTTCCTTGGGCGATTTTAGAGCATTTCAATGGGATAATCGGCCTAGCTACTGTAAGGTAAGTGATTCCTACTCTAAGTTTTAGTTTAATACTTGAAATCTCAAGTAGATTAACCCATTAATTAGTAAGAAATTAGGGGTTAGAGTAAAAACCTAGGTTTTATGAAAAATGAGATAATTACCGAGGAATTGGTTATGAAATCATATGAAAACTATATATTAATGATCCTTAGGCTATGGGTGAGTGTTTCCTTCGAAAATTTCCGGAATCCGAGCATGTGGGCCCGAGGTGTATTTTGGGATTTTTCAAAGTAAGTTGAAATAACTAAGTAGGGGAATTTCATACTTTTGAGTATAAATTAATTTATTTATGCAACATTTGACTAGTTTCGCGTCCTTGGGAGACGAGTTTGGAGTTTCGGGCGCATTCTTAACCCGGAAAGTAGGCTCGACGTGAGGTGAGTCTCCTTTCTAACCTTGTAAGAGGGGAATTGTCCCCATATGTGATCATAAATAATTGCATGTCTTTATTTGTGGGGGCTACGCACGCACGAAGTGACGAGAATCCGTGCGTAGCTACTATTATGCCTTGTCGGGTAGATTAGGATTCACAAGCATGCTTTATGTGTCGTATTTGTGATATTGCATGTGGTCTAGGTAGTCTAATATCCTTGAATTTCACATATGAAGGCCTAGGAGGTTATATTTCGAAGTTGACATTATTGAATCCTTTCCTGCTAAGTATGATCCCTGATAAATTATCCGAAATTCCTGATGATTATGTATATGTATACGGGAACCTGTGTCGCATGTATGATTCGCGAGCGGGGTAGCCCTAGTATTATGTTAACTGTTTCGCATGTTCGATTCGCGAGCGAGGCAGATAGATGCATCTATGGTTCGAGTCGTTCGACCCTCGGCAGTGCACGTTTACTTTTCACGTCGTATCGAACGTACGTTCACGACCTGCCATGTGTTTGATGATTGATGGGAAGCCCTGTAATTGTATTTGTTGATTTTATGAAAAGGGGAAGGTTAAGTAGCTTGTATGCTATGGAAGTTGATACGTAAAGGTACTAGAGAACGTTATTTGATGCTCCTTCCTTTATTATTGTTCATTACTGCTATTTCTGTTTAGTCCGTATTTATTGTATATTGTTTGGCCCTAGTCAATATCACGTCGACCTCTCGTCACTACTTCTTCGAGGTTAGGCGGGATACTCACTGGGTACATATTTGTTTATGTACCCATGCTACACTTCTGTACTTAATTGTACAGGTTCTGAGGCGGGTGCATCTGGTTATCATGCCGGAGCTCGACCCTGAGTTATATCTGGACTTGACTTCACGGTGAGCTGCTTCCCTTGACGATTCTCAGGAACAATATGGAGCCCTCTTTTGTTTATTCCTGTCTATTTCTTTCAGACAGTAGGACTGTTTATTTCATCTTTTGAATACTCTACTAGTACGCTTGTCGACTTGTGACACTAGTTCCTGGCACATACGTAGTAGACATTATATCTTTTGGGGTTGTATATATATATATTGGATTATGATCCTTTATGGCTACATTTGTTTAAGTTAGTAAATTTTTCCGTTTCTACTTAAGGTCTTAAACTTGAATTGGGTAAGTGTTGCAAATTAAGTGAAATTTTCAAAGTAAGTTAATGGTTGGCTTGCCCGGCTACAGTGTTGGGCACCATCACAACCTGAATTAAGATTTGGGTCGTGACAACATGGTATCAGAGCTCTAGATTCACATAGGTCTCACGAGTCACGGGCAAACCCATTAGAGTCTTACGGATCGGTACGGAGACGTCTGTACTTATCTTCAGGAGGCTATAGGGTGTTAGGAAACCTCTCTTTATTCATATTCTATCGTGCAGTCGATGGTATACTAAATCTCACTCTTCTATTCTCTCACAGATGGTGAGGACGCGCACCGACGTTCCAGACCCGGGAGATGCCGCTACCCCCGTCGTCAGAAGCCATGGCAAAGGCCGGGGGAGGGCACCGGCCCGAGGTAGGGGACGAGGACGCCCCAGAGCTATTCCAGTTGCACCACCAGCAGGGCCAGCAACAGATCCCATTACGGAGGAGCAGGGCGAGGCGCCCCCAGCAGATCCTGCTCCAATGGACTTTATGACGGCGTTAGGCTTCCAAGAGGTCATGTACCGTATGATGCGGTTCATGGATACTATGACTCAGGCTGGTTTATTTCCAGCGAATCGTGCCACATCTCAGGCGGGAGGGGGAGTCCAGACCCCTAGTGCCCAGGCCGCAAGTCATGCAGCAACGGTATATCAGACCCCGGGTAAACTGCCCGTGGGCGGGGCCCAGCCTGTAGCAGCAGCACCTGAGCCCAGATCAGTCACTACTAGAAACGGCAGATTTTTAACGGCCAAAACGGTCGGAAATCAACGTATTTCTAACTGTTTTCCGACCGAAATTGGTCGGTCGGAAAGAAGTTGGTCGGAAAACAATTTCCGACCGAATCAGTGAGCGATTTCAAACGGATTCGGTCGGAAATTTCAAAGGTCAGACAAATAAAATTAATAATTAAAAATTAATTTTTTTTTAATTTCCGACAGATTCCGTCGGAAATTAAATAAAATTTAATTTTTAAAAAAATATTTCCGACCGAATCTGTCGGAAAATATTAATTAAAAATTAAATTTTATTTAATTTCCGACGGAATCCGTCGAAATTGTTTGAATATTAACTTCTTTTAAAAATAATTTTGACCAAATTAGTCGGAAATCTGGGAATTTATGGTTAAATTTGGGCAGTTGTCTGACCATTTCTGTCGGAATTTTGTGTAAAACTGGACAGAACTCTGCCCAATTTCGAGCTACACCACCTGTCAAACTAGTACAAATAAAAAATAGCAACCAACATACGTTATCAACAATCTAAACCAACCATACATTAATACCAACAATACCAATCATTAAACTTAACAATTTTGGGCATAAAAAACATCCAAATAGTAGCCCACATTCAAGTTAAAAGCAATACATAAAGTTGTCTCTCACAATCAAGTTTACCAATCAACCAAAACATCACAACTAAACTACTAAACATCAGATTCAGTTTGTTCATCATCAGATAAATCATGCCCATGTTTACTCATGAATTTATGCAGCTTGGCAATTGTCCGTTTTGGGAGTCCAATCGTTGCTTCAATTCACGAATTTCGTTTCTCATATCTTCCATATGTTCTTGATTTGAGGAGAAGAATTGGCTAAGAGTGGGTTTGGAAGACCTGTAGGTCGACATACTCCTAGTCTGTAGACTCTGCCTTTGTTTACTCCGCCCGCTGCTTGTGTCCACAATGAAGTCATATCATCAGATGTTGGTTGAGTTGAAGGAGGCTGAGTTTGTAGCCATTCTTCCAACCTTTTATGATAATCTTCCTGAAATGAAAAACATAATTATCATGTAAACAAACTAATATTAATAAACCATAAATAATTATGAAGTTAGAATTTTACATGTGTGTCTGACGCACGTGTCTCCACTCAGTCTCCTCTTGTACCATCCTTCTTCTTTTTCTTATGCAACTCCTTGAAGACCTCTGTGTCACTCATATCTCGCCCTCTTTCCTTTTCCATCATAAGAAAAAGTATGAGTTAGACATTACAAACGTAAAATCTATATGTAATACTAAGAAAAAATTTATAAGTAATTACCATTCTTAGTCTATGGGCCTCAAAAGTAATCGAACCTCCTGTGTGCAACGAGCCACCTTTATTAGAGGGACGGTTCGCCTTTGCTTGTTCACTCTTTGCCTTCCATTCTAGGGTATTCCATATCTCAATAAGTTTATCCCAAACATCTTTTCTTAACCAGTTCGGCATTTTATCGGCAGTCCGAGCAGCAAACAAAGTATCTTTAATCCTTATACCAACTTTCTTCTCAAAAATAATATTTATTGTATTTTGATGCTGAGGATGCCATGTACACAGTGTCTGCAATATAAAAAAGTAACATTAGATGAAGACAATAATTATTAAATAAAATATAATTAATTTTTACCTTAAATTGATTCCACATTTGCTCTCTGATGTTGTACGGTATCATTTTCCAAGAAGTCCACGGCTCGTGACATAATGGCTTCATATAATATGTAATCAAATGTGTAGTCTGAAATGTTTACAGTAAGAGATATGCAAATAAGCCACAAGAGAATTGCTTCAATGATTAAGAGATATGCAGATATCCAAAAGGGCTCATAGTAATTAGGAAATGTGATTATACTGATTGCATTAGCTTGATACTCATTTAAATGGACAGATTCTTTTTCCTTATCCAGGATATTAATATGTGCTACCTACATGAAAACATAATCTGACATTATCTTTACGAGATATCTATCCCATACTAAGAAACCTAGCCAATTTAGTTGCAGTATGTACTCAACCTAAACTTTTAGTTGCAGCATTGATTACGCACACCATACAAAACTACACTGTAATCAATAAGCAAATATGTACTCACGACTTTATCACATTTAAAGTTTTCCTTCAATGCTTCAAGAAGCTGTACTCCCTCTCTAAGCTCGTGGTTATCAATAGTGTCTAGTAGAGTTACAATATTCTCAATCCCTCACAAGTTTCCGTGCCCCCCACCCCCAAAAAAAAATCATGATCATATTTTTAAAAAAAGCTAGCAATTGAGATACAATTGCATCTGATTTGTTGCAATTTGCAGATTAAACACGATAAATTGAATAAACATCCAAATTAAAATAACATTTTTCCAAATACAAAAACTCCTACATTTTCACTGTTGTTTCCTTTATAGAGTTGTTGTTTAACTTGTACGCAATGCATCTGATTTGTTGCAATTTGCAGATTAAGCAGATATTTGTTTCAAATAAAGACACAGACCCAACAGTTGTCAAGTCTCAAGAAGATGATAATTCCTACACTATCTCTAAGCCCTTAAAATTCTACACAAACTACTCAAAGTTTGGTTCATCTAAGACTATTGATCTACCAGTTCCAAAGGAGTGGGGACTTGCACCAACTAGCTATTATATCCCTTTCATCCCCATCATTGGCATACCTTAAGTATGCCACTCTTGTACCTTAAGTATACAACTATTTTAAGTATTGTAGCTAGCTAACCTACTTATGATTAATTAGAGAATTAATGTGGGAAATTAAGTGAAAGTAGAGGGAAGTCTTTTATATAAATATTAAATATAAACATATGTCTATAATATGTTTATATAGGTTTGGCTGTAGAATATTGTGTAATGTTCATATTTAGTAGTACTTATTTGCAAGGACTTGGTTTGTTATATAGTATGTGTAGCAACTTGATTATTAACTAGTCAGAACTAAAGTTGGGTGTTTTCACATATATTAATTTGCTTTTTTGGATGTGATGTTATATGCCTTTTTTGAAGGGAGTCTTGCGTAATCGGTAAAGTTGTTTTCATGTGACCAGGAGGTCACGGGTTTGAGCCATGGAAACAACCTCTTGCAAAAATGCAGGGTAAGTTGCGTAAAATAGATCCTTGTGGTCCGGCCCTTCCCCATACCCCGTGCATAGCGGAAGCTTAATGTACCGGATTATCCTTTATAATATGCCTTTTTTGTTTCATATCACAAGATATCAAGAATATTTATCTTACTGAATGCTAAGGAGATGCTACAGCAAAACTGAATATTTGAATAAGTTTGCTCAAGTATCATTAATGCCTTCAATAAATTTCCATCGGTAATAGGTGAGGACGTAAGGTAAAACTTGAAAGTTGAGATATTTCATATGGTCAAATTGTACTAGCCAAATCTGGAATATTGCTAACGAGGCCAACTAAAGCAGAGCAAGTACCTTGTACTAGCCCTTGACGAACTCTCTCAACTCACTAGTAACTCCAAACTTGTGGAGTTCAGCAACCGAAGTAATGACACTCACATTTACTTCAAATCTAGTACTGCAATTTAGAAAAAAAAAGGGAAAGAAGAAAGAAAAAGTTAAAGGAAAGATAGAAAAATCATGAAATCGGATGAGGGAAGCTTACCTGGGCAGTGGAGGGTCTCGACGGACCTGCAGCGACGTCGGCGACTATTGCTAGTTGATGGAAGCGGCGGGTTTGGGTTGGGGGGAGTTTGAGTGAGAGAGAGAAGAGAGAAGGAAGAAAAGGGGGAAAGGAAAAGAAAAGGAGCGTCGCTAGTTTTTTTTAGAAAACTCTCCGACCAATTTGGTCGGTAATTTTGTCAAAAGTAGTCAGTTTGTTTTACTGAACATTTCCGACCGAATCTGTTGGTAATATTTTTTATTTATTTCTTTTTTTTTAATTATTTCCGACCGCTTTAGTCGCTAACAGTAACGCGAAATTTTTCGCCAAAATTTGCGACGGACATGGACGGAATATTAGTCGTAACTATTATTAAAAATTAAAAAATATATTTTTATGCATATTCCGACGGATTCCGTCGGAAATTTCCGACTAATTTTTTCCGTCAGAAATTTCGGTCGAAAATTGGCCGTTTTTTAGTAGTGAGTTGCGGACGACGATCCGCAGAAGTTATTGGATAGATGGACCAGATTGCACCCTCCTGTCTTCGGAGGTGAGCGTGGTGAGGATGCCCAGGACTTCATTGACAGGTACAGGGACAAACTGCACAACATGAAGATATTGGAGTCCCATGGAGTCGACTTCACTACTTTTCAGTTAGAGGGGGCCCGCAGATGGTGGCAGTCTTATATTCTTGGCAGGCCGGCAAGTTCTCCCCTATCACCTGGGAGCAGTTTACCCGGACATTCCTGAAGATTTAACCTTATAGCCCAAAACAGCTAAAAACTCATCCATTCCAGCATCTGGTTGTTGTTCTTCAAAAATCTTGGATTTACTAGAAGAAGAGCCATCTTGGAATTTTTCTCTATCACGATCTCTTTCATTTGGGATTTTCTCTAATGGGGTTTAATATTTTTCATTGGTTTACTAGAAAGCTGGATGATGAATGGGGAAGTTTGAAGAAGGAAAAAGTCTTATTTTTTTTCTTGGTTTTTGCATCAACTTTCAGATTTTTGGGGACTTCTTTGTTTCTTTTTTATTTGAATTTTTTTTCTTTTTGAGAGTTGTGAGACAAAGAAGAGAGTGTAAGAGGAAGTGCTCGTCAAGAGGGCCCAACCACTTTATCTTATTTACTCTTTAAGTCACTTTTATCTTCTTTGATCACATTCACTTTCATCTCCTTCACTCTTTTGTAAGTTTGATTTATCTTCTCAACTAGCTTGGTAATTTTTTTTCTCATTTCCTTTTCAATTTTATGCTAATTTTTTTTTGTAGGTGCCTGTAACGACCCCATCAGTCGTTTTGCGTTGTAGAACCTCGTGCCCCTAAATGAGACTTCCCGTAGTTTCTTTTACTGATTTATGACTTGCGGGGACAAGTGGTTTGAGGTTTGGAGGAGTTTGGAATGGTATAGGAACACTTAGTTCCTTAAGGTTGGCCTTGAAGGCCAAGTTTGACTTCGGTCAACATTTTTAGTAAACGACATCGGAATAGAGATTCGAAGGTTCCAGTAGATTTGTATGATTATTTCGGACTTGGGCATATGTTCGTAACGGATTTTGGATGACCCAGGAGCGTTTCAGCGCCAAATAGTGGAATAAGAATTTCCTTAAGTTCAAATTGAGGTTTGGAACGTGTTTTTGTGTTATCGAGGTCCAAACGAAATTTCGAACCGGAAATAGTTCCGTTATGTCATTTATGACTTACTCGCAAAATTTGGTGCCATTCCGAGTAGTATAGGTAGGTTCGGCGCATTGCTAGCGAATTCAAGAACTTAAAGTTCGTAAGTTTGATCTCATAGGTTTTGGGGTGTGATTTCTAGATTTAGCGTTGTTTTGGACGTTCCGAAGGCTCGAGCGAGTCCATATTATGATTTAGGACTTATTGGTATATTTGGACGGGGTATCGGCTGGGCCCAGATGCCATTCAGGCATCGAGCGAGGCAAAAACCAGCCTTAAATGACTGCTAGTGCACCATATTTGGTTCGACCGCACCTGCGGAGGGCTAGCCAAAGGTGCAAGACCGCTTCTGCGGTCCCAGCCTCGCAGGTGCGACTCCAGTGGATGTTGCCCAATTCCGCATGTGCGGGTCCTTTTCCGCATAAGCGGAGCCGCAGGTGAGGTCCTAGAGCCGCAGGTGCGAAAAAATTGTAGGCTGTGAGGTTCGTTTAAAATACGGGACTTAGCCACTTTTGAACACTTTTCTTCATCTTTGGGCGATTTTGAGAGAATGCAAGGAGGATATTCGACCTAGCTACTGTAAAGTAAGTCATTCCCACTATAAATTAAGTTTAATACTTGAATTCTTAGGTAGATTAACACATTAAATTAGTAGAAATCACGGGTTAGAGTAAAACCTAGGTTTTTGACAAAAATGGGAAATTACCAAGAAATTGATCACAAAGTCATACAAAAACTATATATTATTGATCCTTAGGCTGTGAGTGAAGGTTTGCTTTGAAAATTTCTGGAATCCGAGCATGTGGGACCGGGGGTGTATTTAGGATTCTTCAATTTAGGTTGAGATAGTCATTTAAATAGAAGAATTTTGGACTTTTGAGCATAGATTAATTTGTTAATATGATGTTTGGCTAGTTTCGAGTCCTTGAGCGACAAGTTTGGAGTTTCAGGCGCATTCTTGACCCGGAAAGTAGACTTGACACGAGGTAAGTCTCCTTTCTAACCTTGTAAGAGGGAATTGTACCTTATGTGAAATAAATGATTATTATGCTAATAATTGCGGAGACTACGTACCTACTAAGTGACGAGAGTCTGTGCGTAGTGACTATTCTTGTTATGTCTGGGTAGTTAGGTTCACACCATGCCTTGTGGATTTCATTAACTTGAACTTTATGCCTTGTGATTTCATTATATGCAACTTTGTTTCAAGAAAACCTAGAACTTGGTATTTTTAAACGAATAGTTACTTTGGAAAGGATTTAAAGAGAATGTTGTGTTGCATGTGACCGATTCGCAATTTATATTCCGCGAGCGGAGTGATTCTTTCCCCTACTCTCATGGGAGCGGGCCGTACGCCACGGCAGGTTAATAGATGCATCTATGGTTCGCATCGTTCCACCCTTCGACAATGCACAATTGTTATTATTATGTTGGCCTAGGTCGTTTGTCCTTAACCCATTATGCGCATGCTATTTGCTTGATGTCTTTATGACTGTTGAACTGTTAGATATCCAGGAAAGACGAATTGAGAACTTGTATATCAGTGTTTCATCACGTAATTAGATTTGTGGTTATGATTTGATATGTACTGCCTTACTATCCATCCATACTTGTTACTCTTATTAAATTTTACCTAAATATACTGTTTGTACCCTAGTAAGTGTCAAGTCGACCTCTCGTCACTACTTCTTCGAGATTAGACGGGATACTTACTGGGTACATATTATATTATGTACTCATGCTACACTTTGTACTTAACTGTACAGGTTCTGAGGCAGGTGCATCTGGATATCATGCCGGAGCTCGTTCCTGAGATATACCTGGATTAGACTTCACGGTGAGTTGCTCCTCTTGACGATCCTCAGCAGCACTGGTGAGTATTCTTTTGCTATTCTTGTCTATTCCTTTCAGACAGTAGAACAATTTATTACATCTTTTGTTATACTCTACTAGCATGCCCGTAGACTTGTGACACTAGTTCCTGGCACACACGTTAGTAGACATTATTTTGGGATGTAATTATTAAATTATGACTTTTATGGCTATTTCTGTTTAAGTTCGCCTAAATTATTCATTTTTACTTAATGTCTTAAACCTAAATCAAGTAAGTGTTGGCAATGTAGACATATAATTTTTGACCCTCCCCAAAATTTACATATTTTAGCGTTTAATATTTAGTTTAGGCCTAATGTCGTTATTTTAACTAGTTCTCTTTTACTTTATTTTAAGTACACAAATCAAAAAATACAAAAAAATGAGTTTATTTTAATATTTAATTAATTAAGTTTTAATTAATATTTTTAAAATTATAAATTTTGTATCGTTTTTAGAAGGAAGAGTGAGTTTTTGGGTTGTAAGGTCCATTTTTGGTCTTTGGCCCAATTTCAAAAGCCCAATAAGACCCTAACCCTAATTCCACTACCTTTACCTTTTCTTCTTCCCTAACCTAAGAGACAACATCAGAACTTGGACCCCTAACACACACAATCAACATCAGTCGCCAGCCCTTCACCCCTGTCACCACAAATCGTCGCCAGCCCAGATCTCGTCGAAACACACAAAATCCCTCCAGCCGCCGCAGCCGTCAACCCTCATCCCTTCACCTCTTGCCGCCGCCGGAAACTCCCTCACCACCAAAGACTGCCGGCGAGCTTAGCCGACTAGCCCAACGACCACCTTCCACCTAGCAACGGCCACCATCCCCACCCCCTCATCTCTCCACCACAACTTCTAGCCAACCTAAACTTCTAGCCAACCTAAACCACTAACAAGCAGTCGCCACCTTACTGAACCCCCACCAGCCGCCGCCAGCAGGAACCATCCACCCAACACCCTTTCTCAAACAACCTCAGGCCATCGCCCCTCACCAGCCCCAACACTTCCTCTCCAAAGCTGCCTCTATCGCCCCACCACCACTGTCAACTTCCTCAAATCATATCAAAATTTTAGTTCCTTCTAATTCCGTTTTGTTCTCAATCCGAAAAAATGAATCTGTTTTTTTCCTTCTCGATTTCAATTGTTATTTTAGAAATGGAGTTTGATTGAAGTTATTTTGGGTTTGGGTTGAAGTAGCTGTCAAAAATTTTCAGTTTAACAGTTCGAGTTCTTGTTGTCGATCGAGGTTCGAGTTCCCTATTTCGTGTTCAGCTTATCCGCTGCATCAGTTCAATTCCAATACGTATCTGAATTTTCCTTGCTTGTACATTTAAAGCCGAATTTATCGAAAAGCAATTCAGGTTCATCATTCCTCCTCTTCTCTATTATTTGCGATGTTACTTTCGTGTTTGTGATTGAAATATGTGACTGTCCTATTTTCTTAGTTGTTTGTTGGCTAAATTTGTGCTGAATGTGAAGTTTTAATGTCCTGGATTTATGTTGGATTTTGTCTCATTATATTTGTGATAGAAATTGATTAAGTAATACTTAGATATTCTCTGTTTTTTCATAATGTTTTTAGTAATACATTTAGTTGCACTCTTGAATTTAGAAGATGGGTTAATTGTTCTTGATTTGGTGTATGATTGGATCTATGGAGAAGAAACTTGAATTTCATCAAATCGTGGGCGTGTTAGCAAGATGTGGCATTACATTAGTTCCAGATTGTTTTTTGAGTCTGTGGGGGTGAGAAAAATACAAAAATAATTAAAGCGTTTACATTTTTAGTACTCTTTTAGTTATTTGCTTTGTTATATTGTCCGCTAGTAGCATATTTAGGCCGACCACATTCGGGTAAGGAAATTTTAGGATTTTCCTTTTCTTTTCTTTTATTTTTGAGGTAAGAGGTTGTCCTCGTTAGTTGATTATTATATCCAAGGAATGCCCCGAGGACTTTGTAAATATATATTATCCGGGGAATGCCCCGAAGTACTTTGTAAATATTATGGAGGCCGAAAGTAACTCGTAGTACTTTGTTTATATTGTTCACTTTCATTTTCTTTTATTAGGTGGGAACGATCTCGAGCCTCTTGTGTGCTTATTTTTCTTTTCTTTTCTGTGTTTGGTTTTACCTCAATTTGAATGTTTTAAAAGCCAACTTGATCATGTATGCAACCGTACTAGTTACGGGACTTGGGGAATGCCTAACACCTTCTCCTCGAGTCAAATGAATCCCCTTACCCTGAATTTCTGGTGCAAACTAGTTTAAGAGTCAAATGTGTTTTGAAAGGAAATTGTCATTTAAAAATAACGGTGACCTGCCACACCGAAATCAAATGTCAGGTGGCGACTCTGAGTTAATCCTTCAAAACACAATCTTTTGTCACTTTCAAAATTGAAAAACCCTTTCGAACTTTACAAAATCTTTTTAATATTTTTAAGAGGGTTAAGTGAGTTTTTGTTTTAAAAAAAGGGGTGTGACATCTCTGGCGACTTTGTTGGGGACTTGCAGGTTCGAGCTAGTACTTGATCTTGTTGGCTATTTAGGATATTCGGTTGAGGCTTTTATGTGTTTTATTTGCTTTATTTGTTTTTTATTTTGTCGTTTTATTTGCTAGTTTTTTTTGTTACCGTTTTTTGTTTATGTGTTACTGCTTTATAAACTGTCATCATTTGCATAACCATGGGTCTTCTTTTTGCAACAAGCCTTCCGGAGTACGTTTGAGAGTACACGGCCTTTTTTGAGTCACCCGTGTCTTTAGGGGGTTTGGCGTGGGAGCGTGGAGTGGGCGGACAACTAGAGCAGCCGCCATCGACCACGTGCCACCCCGAATTGCCTTGTCTAGTGAACCCTCAACCTTAGGTCAGACTTTAGGTCATGCTTATTTGCATCACGTCATTTATACTTAGCAGGGCTTTGTCCCAGTACCGTGTCCCTTTGTAGGTGGCCTGTCCAAATTATGTCAAAGTGGGCCCGTGGCCCAAAAGACATTTAATCATCCCCATGTGCTACATGCTACATTTTTAAGGGTAAATGGGTCATTTGGCGGACCGATGACAGTTTGAGGGTAAATGAGAAAGAAAAGAGGGTGAAGCACAAAAATGAGGCAAGTAAGGCCCAATTATATTTTTCTTTCACAACATTTTCAAGAAAAAGACAAAAAAAAAATGAAAATGAAAAATCCAAAAACAATTTTACACTTTCCCATCATTTTCCAAAAACAAAAATAAAAAGAGAAAAAGAAAAAGAAAATCCAATTTTTTTTTATACTTTTCCATCATTTTCCAAAAATCAAAAAAAAGAAAAAGAAAAAGAAAAATCTAAATATTTTTTTTCCACTTTCCCAACATTTTTCAAAAATCAAAAAAGAAGAAGAAGAAGAAAATCCCAAAATATTTTACATTTTCCATCATTTTTTTAATAAAGAGACAAAAAAAGGATATGTTTTCTCTCTATTAGTTTTTTTCTTAATTTAATTTCTTTCCCGTATCTAATCTGCCCGAACTACGCAAACCTGATTCTCTTCTTTCGGGCGGGATACGTAGGCAACCCACATAGGGTCTGGTCTTCCTAGTGTGTCTTAGGTTCTTGGCTTCGCGGGGTCTTAGCCAAATCTTGCATGTTTAGCCACATTTGGCCACATAGGTTGTTTTTGAAAATAGGGCCCTTTTCTCAAAATAATTCGTTATATCATGTCTTAGAGCCTTAAGTCTACAACAAGGTGTCCTCTTAGCTTAAGGTCCATTGCTGTTGCATTTGCATGTCTAGCCACTTTTGGCCACATCGGCCATTCTTGCAAAATGAGGTCATTTTTGTAAAAGTGGTTTAATTACCCATGCCTTAGGATCTTGAATCCACAACTAGGTGTCATACTACTTTAAGGCCCTTCCTTGTTCAATTTGCATCTTTAGCCACTTTTGGCCACATCGACCATCTTTGCAAAATGGGTCACTTTTTGCCAAGTAATTCCTAAGGCCATGATTATTGTGGTTTTAATCCATATAAGCCTTAGTGAAGTATTTTCATGCCTTTGGGGTCAACTTTGTTGAGTTTGCACTAATGTTCACTTTTTGGCCACATAGGTCATTTTGCAAAAATAGCCCAAGCATGTCTTGCATGTGTCCAATAGGAGGTGTCTTGAGTCACTGATCTATTTGATCTTATTTTTCTCGTTCAGGTATGGATACATGTATTACAGCTCGATCATGACAGATACCCCAGGACCATTCTAGTCAAGATTGTTGCATACACGAGCTGCTTGAGGAAACCTTTTATTTTTGAGTCTATATTATATTGTCTATTAATTTTTAGTCTTGTACAGTAGTATCGAGTATGTCAGTGTAGTTAAGATTGTCGAGTCTTTTATTATAGTACTTCCTGTTTTGTATTTGAAAAACCAAAAAAGTTATAAATGGAAAATTCAAAAAGATTTTTATTTTTAGTTTATTTTGTCCATTGTTTTTTTTCCAGAACTACGCTTGGTCTGATTCATGTGGAACATGATACATAGGCAACCTACATAGGGTTCGATCAAATCATTTAAAAAAAAGAAAAAAAAGGGAAAATGAAGTTGTGGGACGTGAGGGGTGATAGAAAGAAAATGGTGATAATTAGAAAGAAAAGAGAAGATTGAAATGAAAAAAATTGGGATGATTCCAAATGATCTCATGACCCTCGAAGTCATTCTAGAATCGTTAATTGTTGATAAGTGCATTGCACGCAATGTGATAATTCTGTATGATAAATGCCCTAAAGCTAACATGTTGGCTTTGTTTTTCTCCTCTTTGGTACTTTTATTGTTATCATAGCAGGAGGTGGTTAGTTTGTGGCGAGTCATCCGCACAACACAAGGTCAAATAGCAAGGTAGCCATGACTGGGACACAAGTGTTGTTGATCCGCCTAAGGGGACTGTTGGATCAGAATCTGAGTTGAAAGAAGAGGTTCTAAGGTTGAAAGGATAGATGGCCAAAATATACCAAGCCTGGATTAGTGGGCGTCCCCACCATTATTTCCCACTAACCACTCTGAAAGCCTTGTCACCATGCTGCTATTGTCACAAATTCAGATTCTTACTGTTGCTGATATCTCCCCACAACCTTTTCACATTCCACCCCCCAAAACCATCTCGAAGGAGTCAATGAGCCACTTGGTTAAGACAATTTGATTGAAGTTGGTGAAGGTCCCAGTAATTGTGATGTGCAACTCATTGGCTAAGATCTCGAGCTTGGTAATTAGAAAGCACCTTATTTCCTCGTCGGGAAGGAGTCTTGGCAGTTCATTTTGACATCTTCTCTGCTATCTGGTTATTTCGAGGTTGTAATCCAGATTTTATCTTGTTTGTTTTGATGATTCAAACCCTTCTATCCTCTTTTGTTTATCTCTAGGAGTCTTGTTAGTTAGTTTTGTTACTCTGAGTCTGTCATCTAGTTTTGTTTCGGCGTTGTTCAAACCCTTCCGTCCTTTGGTCAAATGAAATTTTGTTTTTGTTATTTGTAGTCTTCATTTAGTTCTTTTCTTGTATATACTTCTCTTCAGGCCATTCTAGTGATATGACATGCATGCGGAAATTTTAGCTAGATCTTGAACGATAATCTAATCATGGAATAATGAAACACAATTTAAATGTGATAAAAAGATCATTTGAGGAAACAAGTAAAGATTCACACATTCTGAGATAACCTAAAGCTTGAATTGAGTGAAACTGAGGCAGTCAATCTGGGAAATCAAGAGGTTGATGAGAGCATACTACAAGGGAATATCTCTCAAGCAGTTTGTGGTAGATCAGTCAGTGCCGAAATGCATTCTTCCACATCAAGATAGGGTTGAGTCAAGCCTGCTTCAGACTGTCAAGAGTTATTCATTGGAACAAAGGTATTTCCCGTCGGCACTTTTTGAGTTGATGCCATCAATAGATACTATGTATGATTTCTTTCCTTCTTCAATTGCATGCTTGTACTTGACATTTTTAAAGTTTGGTATGACGAATGCATTTTATTCTGCTATCCAAACACTTTTATCTTTTGTTATCCCTTTTGAGCCATAATTTGTTTTGTTTCATACCCCTCTTTTGGAATCAGAAAGTAGATCTAGAAACTGGGAAAAGAAAAAGAAAAAGAGAAAAAGAAAGAAAAAAAAGAGAAAAAAAGAATAAAAAAGGAAAAAAGAAAGAAAAATGAAAAAAGGTCAGGTCAGATGTTGGAACAACGTTCGACCTGATTCCTTTTAAGGATACGTAGGCAGCCTCACTCTGAGGTTCGGTCCCATTAAAACAGAAATCCAAAAAAATCAAAAAGGGAAAAAAAATAAAAAAATAAATCCCAGACTCCAAGAAACTGGGGCAGAAGTCTTGATTTTGGCCAAAAGATCTGATTCCAAAAGTTGTAATTTTGAACCCTTTTCATTTTAAATTATTTTGAGCCTTCATGTCACCTTTTCTTTCTAACCCTATCCAAAAACCTACATTACGGTCCAAAGAAAGACCTTCCGATCAATCTTTGAGGATGCCAAATCAAGTGTGGTGAAAGTATGATCTTCTTGCATCATTGGTAATACCTTGTTCTCAGCACAAAGAGAGAAACTGATAAAATGAGAGAGTCTTATCGGTGAAAATACACATGGGCACTGTAAGGCGGCAGTGAGTTGAGAAAAAGAGCAAAATGAGAGAGGCTTGATGGTGAAAACCCTTCAGGGCACTACAAGTCGACAGAGAATTCGAAGCATTGAAGCCCAGTTTCTTGGCATAGAGGTATATCAGGAGTTGAACATTAGACTTGCTTGACAAATTAGGCTGCTCAATCCAAAAATGCATGTCATAGTCATTAGATATGGTGTCCACATGTGATAAGTTTCTACTTGGTAATTTTCTTGTTTGATATCATCTCTTTCCATTGTCCCTTACTCTGTTCTTTTTGCTTTGTTCAATTCTTTTTTTTGAGTCCATTTGGTTAGAACAAGTGAGAAACGACTTCAAAAGTTTCTACCAGCTTTCCAATTACACAGAGCGGCATCTTCCTAGCACATCAAGGCAACATAATTCAGGAAAGAACAATATGCGCATTGATTTGATGATAATCCATGTGCTTTGGGATTCATGTGAAATGAAAAATTTCGGTAAATGTCAATTCATGAGCAATACATCGGATATAAGGTATTGGGCTTGAACAGGTCAGAGGTGTTTTCATTGATAAGGGTTGACAGAGAAAGTGGTTAACCAATAACAAGCAAGGTCTTCCAAATGGAAATCAGAGTTATCATGGCAAGTGAAGGAGCAAAATCCCTCAAGGTCAAGCCACAAACTAACCACCATGTTTAAACTCACAAGTTTTTTTTTGTCTGAAACAGGGATGAAGGCTATGTTCACATCAAAGCTTGAATTTTTCAGGTGTAACGCCCCAATTCTGCTTATACAAGGGTTATTGAGAAGATCACACATCACCCCTAGGAGATGCACTTCCTAGTCTGGTATTTCAAATATATTTTTGTTTAGGAGATATACTTCCTAAATTGAAATTTTACCCCTAGGAGACGCACTTCCTAGTTTGGTTAATTCAGGTTTCACCCCTAGGAGATGCACTTCCTAGCCTGGGTTTTTCAGGATATACTTTAGGAGACACACTTCCTAAATTGAAATTGCACCCCCATGAGACGCACTTCCTAGCTTGGTTCATTTAAGTTTCACCCCTAGGAGATGAACTTCCTAGTATAGGTCTTTCAAGTCATAATTTGTTTAGGAGACGCACTTCCTAAATTGATATTTCATCCTTAGGAGACGCACTTTCTAGTTTGGTTAATTTAAGTTCATTCCTAGGAGATGCACTTCCTAGTGTGAGTCATTTAAGTTTCACCACTAGGAGACGCACTTCCTAGTCTGGGTCATTGAAGTTCTACCCCTAGGAGACGCACTTCCTAGTCCGGGTCTTCCAAGTCATATTTTGTTTAGGAGACGCACTTCCTAAATTGAAATTTCATCCCTAGGAGACGCACTTCCTAGTTTGGTTAATTTAAGTTTATTCCTATGAGACACACTTCCTAGTGTGAGTCATTTAAGTTTCACCCCTAGGAGACTCACTTCCTAGTCCGGGTCATTGAATTTCTACCCCTAGGAGACGCACTTCCTAATCTGGGTCTTTCAAGTCATATTTTGTTTAGGAGACGCACTTCCTAAATTGAAATTTCATCCCTAAGAGATGCACTTCCTAGTTTGGTTAATTTAAGTTCATTTTTAGGAGACACACTTCCTAGTGTGAGTCATTTAAGTTTCGCCCCTAGGAGACGCACTTCCTAGTCTGGGTCATTCAGGTTATATTTTGTTCTAGGAGACGCACTTCCTAGTTCGAGTCATTGAAGTTTCACCCCTAGGAGACGCATTTCCTAGTCTAGGTTTTCAGGTTACACTGTTTAGGAGACGCACTTCCTAAATTGAGCATTAACCCCTAGGAGACGCACTTCCTAGTCTGGGTCATTCAGGTTATATTTTGTTCTAGGAGACGCACTTCCTAAATTGAGCATTAACCCCTAGGAGACGCACTTCCTAGTTTGGTTCATTTAAATTCATCTCTAGGAGACGCACGTCCTAGTTGAAGTTTTATCCGTTAGGAGACGCACTTCCTAGTATGGATCTTTTAGGTTATGTTTTTGTTTGAGGAGACGCACTTCCTAAATTGAGATTTTACCCCTAGGAGACGCACTTCCTAGTCTGGGTCTTTCAGAATATACTTTTAGGAGACGCACTTCCTAAATTGAGATTTTACCCCTAGGAGACGCACTTCCTAGTTTTGGGTCATTTAAGTTCTTTCGTAGGAGACACACTTCCTATTTTGAGTCATTGAAGTTTCACCCTCTAGGAGACGCACTTCCTAGTCTGGGTCTTTCAGAATATACTTTTAGGAGACGCACTTCCTAAATTGAAATTCTTCCCCCCAAAGGAGACGCACTTCCTAGTTTGGGTCATTCAGGTTTTACTCTTAGCAGACGCACTTGCTAGTCAAATGTTCTTGGTTTTGCTCACATGAGACGCACATCTTAGTCGAGTCTTTAGTTTTATTCTCATCATTGCATCAATAGCATAGGTGATTTACAGTTTTGCTAACAGTTCACAAATCTTCCTAGTGCAAACTGGGGCAGAAAATTTTATTTGTTTTGTTGTTTTAATTGCAGGCACCCACCTGGAGAACGAGGGAATACATTTCAAGTCAAGTCATCAAGCGCCCACCTGGAGAACGAGGGAATTCATTTCAAGTCAAGTCATCAGGCGCCCACTTGGAGAACGAGGGAATCCATTTCAAGTTTTAAGTCAGTAGCAGGCGCCCACCTGGATAACGAGGGAAATCATTTCAAATTTCAATTCAAGTCAAAAGTAGCAGAAGCTCGCCTCAAGAATGCGAGCCAATAGTTCGAGATGCACAACAAGACTGTAGAAGATTCAAGACAGAAGAGTATATATAACTTTGTAGTTTTTCTTGTAATTTTTATTTTTCATTTGGTTTTATTTTCATGTAAGGACATGAACCGCAGAGTGGAACCTCGACGACACTGCACTCGACAGTCCACTTCGGTATCCTCATTCGTCACTCTTCCTAGTTATGAACTACACGTGACCTGATTCCTTTATAGCCAAGGATATGTAGGCAGCTCAGATACCAGGGCTCGGTCACATTCTCCTTTCTTTAAGTTTTTGGTCTCTCTAAATAAGGGTCAGGTCAAAAAAACTGTCTAGTCGTTCTTTGTCTGAAAACTCTTCGTGTTTCCAGTCAAAGAGGGGCAACTATAGACATATAATTTTTGACCCTCCCCAAATTTTACACATTTTAGCGTTTAATATTTAGTTTAGGTTTAATGTCGTTATTTTAACTAGTTTTAACTCTTTTACTTTATTTTAAGTACAAAAATCAAAATACAAAAAGATGAGTTTATTTTAATATTTAATTAATTAAGTTTTAATTAATATTTTTAGAATTATAAATTTTGTAGCGTTTTTAGAAGGAAGAGTGAGTTTTTGGGTTGTAAGGTCCATTTTTGGTCTTTGGCCCAATTTCAAAAGCCCAATAAGACCCTAACCCTAATTTCACTACCTTTACCTCTTCTTCTTCCCTAACCTAAGAGACAACATCAGAACTTGGACCCCTAACACACACAATCAACATCAGCCGCCATCCCTTCACCCCTGTCAGCACCAATTGCCTCCATCCCAGATCTCGTCGGAACCCACAAAATCCCTCCAGTCGCCACAATCGTCAACCCTCATCCCTTCACCTCTTACCTCCGCCGGACACTCCCTCACCACCAAAGACTGCCGGCGAGCTTAGCCGACTAGCCCAGCGACCACCTTCCACCTAGAAACAGCCACCATCCCCACCCCTCATCTCTCCACCACAACTGCTAGCCAACCTCACACCACTAACAAGCAGCCGCCGCCTTACTGAACCCCCACTAGTCGCCGCCAGCAGGAACCAACCATCCAATTCCCTTTCTCAAACAACCTCAGGCCATCGCCCCTCACCAGCCCCAGCCCTTCCTCTCCAAAGTTGCCTCTGCCGCCCCACAACCGCCGTTAACTTCCTCAAATCATATCAACATTTTAGTTCCTTCTAATTCCGTTTTGTTCTCAATCCGAAAAAATGAATCTGTTTTTTTTTCTTCTCGATTTCAATTGTTATTTTAGAAATGGAGTTTGATTGAAGTTATTTTGGGTTGGGTTGAAGTAGTTCCAAAAAATTCAGTTTAGCAGTTCGAGTTCTTGTTGTCGATCGAGGTTCGAGTTCCCTATTCCGTGTTCAGTTTATCCGCTGCATCAGTTCAATTCCAATACGTATCTGAATTTTCCTTGCTTGTACATTTAAAGCCAAATTTATCAGAAAGTAATTCAGGTTCATCATTCCTCCTCTTCTCTGTTATTTGCGATGTTACTTTCGTGTTTGTGATTGAAATATGTGACTGTCCTATTTTCTTAGTTGTTTGTTGGCTAAATTTGTGCTGAATGTGGAGTTTTAATGTCCAGGATTTATGTTGGATTTTGTCTCATTATATTTGTGATAGAAATTGATTAAGTAATACTTAGACATTCTCTGTTCTTTCGTAATGGTTTTAGTAATCCATTTAGTTGCACTCTTGAATTTAGAAGATAGGTTAATTGTTCTTGATTTGGTGTATGATTGGATCTATGGAGAAGAAACTTGAATTTCATCAAATCGTGGGCGTGTTAGCAAGATGTGGCATTACATTAGTTCCGGAATGTTTGTTGAGTCTGTGGGGGTGGGAAAAATACCAAAATAATTAAAGTGTTTACATTTTTAGTTCTCTTTTAGTTATTTACTTTGTTATATATTCCGCTAGTAGCATATTTAGGCAGACCACATTCGGGTAAGCAAATTTTAGAATTTTCCTTTTCTTTTCTTTTATTTTTGAGGTAAGAGGTTGTACCTTTTAGTTGATTATTATATCCAGGGAATGCCCCGAGGACTTTCTAAATATATATTATCCGGGGAATGCCCTGAAGTACTTTGTAAATATTCTGGAGGCCGAAAGTAACTCGTAGTACTTTTTTTTATAGTTCACTTTCATTTTCTTTTATTAGATGGGGACGATCTCGAGCCTCTTGTGTGCTTATTTTTCTTTTCTTTTCTGTGTTTATTGTTACCTCAATTTGAATGTTCTAAAAGCCAACTTGATTATGTACGCAACCATACTAGTTACGGGACTTGGGGAATGCCTAACACCTTCTCCCCAAATGAACCCCCTTACCCTAAATCTCTGGTGCAAACTAGTTTAAGAGTCAAATGTGTTTTGAAAGAACATTGTTATTTAAAAACAACGGTGACATGACACACCGAAATCAAATGTCAGGCGGTGACTCTGAGTTAATCCTTCAAAACACAATCTTTTGTCACTTTCAAAATTTAGAAACCCTTTCGAACTTTACAAAATCTTTTTAATATTTTTAAGAGGGTTAAGTGAGTTTTTGTTTTAAAAAAAGGGGTGTGACAGGAAATGTTTGGGTAAATTAAATAAAGCTCACTAATAGATTGGTGTTGGATTGCCGGACCACGGTGTTGGGCGCCATCACGACCTGAGTTAAGATTTGGGTCGTGACAACATGGTATCAGAGCTCTAGTTTCACGTAGGTCTCACAAGTTTTGGGTAAACCCAATAGAGTATTGCGGATCGGTACGGAGACGTCTGTATTTATCTTCGGGAGGCTATAGGGTATTAGGAAATCTGTCTTTATTCATCTTCTATCGTGAGTTGATGGTATAATAAATCTCATACTTCTATTCTCTCACATATGGTGAGGACGCGCGCAACCAACGTTCCAGACCCGGGAGGGGCCGCTACCCCCGTTATTCGAGGCCATGGCAGATGTCAGGGGAGGGCACCAGACCGAGGTAGGGGACGAGGGCATCCCATAGCTGTTCCAATACACCCCCAGCGGATCTAGTAGAGGATCCCATCATTGAGGAGCAGGGCGAGGTGCCCGCAGCAGATCCTGCCCCTTTGGACTTCATGACGACGCCATGATTTCAGGAGGTCATGGGTCGTATGATGCGGTTCACGGGCATCATGACTCAGGCTGGTTTATTTCCAGCGGATACTGCCACATCCCAGGCGGGAGGGGGGGGGGGTTCCAAACCCCTACCGCCAAGGCTGCAGGTCATGCAACGGTAGTATATCACACCCTGGGTACTCTACCCATAGGCGGGGCCCAGCCAGCAGCAGCAGCACCTGAGCCTAGACTAGTTGCGGACGGTGATTCGCAGAAGCTATTAGATAGATGGACCAGATTGCACCCTCTTGTCTTCGGAGGCGAGCGTGGCGAGGACGTCCAGGACTTTATTGATAGGTGCAGGGACAAACTGCACAACATGAGGATATTGGAGTCCCATGGAGTTGACTTCACTACTTTCTAGTTAGAGGGCAAGGCCCACAGATGGTGGAAGTCCTATATTCTTGGCAGATCAACAGATTCTCCTCCCATCACTTGGGAGCAGTTCACTCAGTTGTTCCTAGACAGATATATTCCACCCTCTGAGAGGGAAGAGCTGCGGTATCAGTTTGAGCAGCTGGAGCAGGGTCAGATGTTAGTGACCGACTACGAGGCTAGGTTTTCTGAGTTGTCTCGTCATGAAGTCATGATACTTCCTACTGATGTAGAAGGAGTGCAGAGATTTGTAGATGGGTTGCATCCAGGTATTAGGTCCAACATGGCCCGAGAGGTCGAGATGGGGACTCTTTATCAGCTTATGGTAGAGATTGCTCGCAGGATCGAGGGTTATCGGTCAAGAAGCAGAGAGCAGGGGCAGCAGGATAAGAGAGCTAGTTTTATGGGGATTTCAAAGGTGCTCCAGCTAGGGGCAGAGGTCAGTTTGGTAGGGGCCAGCCTAGTAGGCCCCCATATTCAGCACCCCCACCACCTCTTTGAGGTGTTCCAGTGAGGCCTTATTTCAGCGCCATGCCAGAACGTTCTTACCGCCCTCCAGTTATTCAGGGTTCATCCGGCAGATATTTTGGTCATTAGGGGTCCTCCATCTCTTACTTCAGTGCTATGCCAGAGAGTTCATACCGCCCTCCAGCTATTCAGGGTTCTTCTTCAGGGCAGCAGGCTATGGTGCCGGGAGGTTGTTATGAGTGTGGGGATCCAGGTCATATGAAGAGGTATTGTCCCAGGCTTCGGGGCAAGGCAGCGTAGCAGGGTTACCAGCCTATGAGTTTAGCACCAGCGGTACGGCCACCCAGGGGTGGAGGACAGGCTGGCAGGGGTCGTCCTAGAGGTGGAGGCCAGACAGAGGGAGCCCAGTCAGCTCCTGTTCATTCCGGCGGAGGTCAGTCGTCTGGTGCTCCAGCTAGATTCTATGCTATTCCGGCCAGATCAGATGTAGTGGCCTCAGATGCCGTGATCACATGTATTATTTCAGTATGCGGTAGAGATGCATCGGTATTATTTTGTCCAGGATCCACTTATTCATATGTATCAGCCCTGTTTTCTTATTTCTTGGATATTCCTCGTGAGTCCTTGGGTACTCCTGTTTATGTGTCCACTCCCGTTGGCAATTCTGTGGTTGTGGACCGAATTTATCAGTCCTGTGTGGTCACATTCTGTGGGTTCGAGACCAGAGCGGACCTCCTGTTGCTTGAAATGGTTAAATTTGAGGTTATCCTGGGCATGGATTGGCTATCTCCCTATCATGCCGTTCTAGATTGCCATGCCAAGACTGTTACTCTAGCCATGCCCGAGTTGCCGAGATTGGAGTGGAGAGGTTTCTCAGTTAGTGTAGCTAGTCGGGTTATTTCTTTCCTGAAGGCTCGACGTATGGTCGAGAAGGGTTGTTTGGCTTACCTTTATTATGTGCGGGACACCACATCCCAGTCTCCGACGATTGATTCAGTGCTGGTAGTTCGAGAGTTTGCTGATGTATTTCCTTCGGACCTTCCAGGCATGCCACCGGATCGTGATATTGATTTTTGCATTGACTTGTCTCCAGGCACCCAGCCTATCTCTATTCCCTCGTACCGTATGGCTCCGAAGGAATCGAAAGAACAACTTGAGGAGTTGTTGTCTAAAGGGTTTATCAGGCCGAGCGTATCGCCTTGGGGTGCTCCAGTGCTATTTGTGAAGAAGAAGGATGGAACTATGCGGATGTGTATTTACTACCGCCAGTTGAACAAGGTCACCATCAAGAACAAGTACCCGTTGCCGCGTATCGATGATTTGTTTGACCAATTGTAGGGTGCTGGGGTGTTTTCTAAGATTGACTTGAGATCGGGGTACCATCAACTGAAGATTCGGGACTCGAATGTTCTGAAGACTACTTTTCGTATGAGATATGGCCATTATGCGTTCCTGGTGATGTCCTTTGGCTTGACTAATGCCCCAGCAGCGTTTATGGACTTGATGAACAAGGTGTTCAGGCCTTATATTGATTCTTTTGTCATTGTCTTTATTGATGACATTATGATTTACTCACGTAGCCTAGGGGAGCACGAGCAACATCTGAGGGTTGTGCTCCAGACTTTGCGAGAACAAAAGTTGTATGCTAAGTTCTCCAAGTGTGAGTTTTGGTTGGATTCTGTGGAATTCTTAGAACATGGTATCCGGATAGGTATCAAGGTAGATCCTAAGAAGATTGAGGCAGTTCAGAGTTGGCCACGTCCTACTTCAGCTATAGAGATCAGGAGCTTCTTGGGTTATCGCCGATTTGTGGAGGGTTTTTCATCTATTGCAATTCCTCTGACTAGATTGACCCATAAGAATGCCCCATTCTGATGGTCCGACGAGTGTGAGGCGAGCTTTCAGAAGCTCAAGACAACATTAACCTCAGCACCAGTCCTAGTATTGCCTTCCGGTTCTGGGATGTATACCGTTTATGGCGACGCTTCACGCGTTGGCTTGGGATGTGTGTTGATGCAGGAAGGGCGAGTTATTGCATATGCTTCACGACAGTTGAAGGTTCATGAGAACAATTACCATGTGCACTCTGGAGGTTGCGGCGATTGTTCATGCTCTTAAGATTTGGAGGCACTACTAAAAATAAGGTGCCTTGTGAGGTTTATATAGACCACCGCAGCTTGCAGCACATGTTCAAGCCGAGGGATCTTAATTTGAGGCAGCGTAGGTGTCTTGAGTTGCTGAAGGATTATGACATTACCAATCTTTATCATCCGGGCAAGGCAAATGTGGTAGCAGATGCCTTAAGCAGGAAGGCAGAGAGTATGGGTAGCTTGGACTATATTTTAGCGGAGGAGAGACCTCTAGCTTTGGACATTCATTCCTTGGCTAATCGCTTGGTGAGGTTGGACCTTTTAGAGCCCCGCCGAGTTCTCGCACATGTGGTTGCTCAGTCTTAATTATTGGTGGAGATCAAGGCTCGACAGTTTGATGATCCGTGCTTGGCAGAGCTACGGGAGACAGTGGTACAGGGTGGTGCCAAAGAGGTTTCTATTGGAGAGGATGGTGTTCTGAGGCTTCAGGGCCGTTTATGTGTCCCTAATGTGGATGGCCTGAGGGAGAGGATTCTAGAAGAGGCTCACAATTCACGGTATTCTATTCATCCTGGTGCTACGAAGATGTATCGTGACTTGAGGCAACATTTCTGGTGGAGACGGATGAAGAAAGACATAGTGGAGTATGTGGCTAGGTGTCTAAATTGCCAGCAAGTTAAGTATGAACACCAGAGGCCAGGAGGCCTACTTCAGCAGATGCCTATACCTGAGTCGAAGTGGAAGCGCATCACTATGGACTTCGTAGTTGGGTTGCCTCGGACCTTGCAGAAGGATGATGCGGTTTGGGTCATTGTGGACAGGTTGACCAAGTCGGCACATTTCATTCCAGTGGCTACTACTTACACTTCAGAGAGGTTGGCCTAGATCTACATTCGGGAGATAGTCCGGTTGCATGGTGTGCATGTGTCCATTATATCAGATCGAGTTCCTAAGTTCACCTCGCATTTCTGGAGAGCATTATAGAGTGAGCTAGGCACCCGGATAGAGCTCAGCACAACATTCCACCCCCAGACCGACAGACAATCGGAGCGGACAGTTCAGATATTGGAGGATATGCTCAGAGCATGTGTGATTGATTTTGAATGACAGTGGGACCAGTTCTTGCCTTTGGCCGAGTTTGCTTATAATAACAACTATCAGTCTAGCATTGAGATGGCTCCATTTGAGGCCTTGTATGGCCGGCGATGTTGTTATCCAATCGGGTGTTTGAGCCTGGCGAGGCTAAGCTATATGACACCGATTTGGGGAAGGATGCTTTGGAGAAGATAAAGTTGATCTAGGAGAGACTTCGCACTGCACAATCCAGACAGAAGAGTTCTGCAGATTAGAAGGCGCGTGATGTATCATTTATGGAGGGGGAGAAGGTTTTGTTGAAAGTCTCACCGATGAAGGGTATTATGAGGTTTGGGAAGAAGGGCAAGCTAAGCCCAAGGTTTATAGGTCCATTCGAGGTGTTGAGGCGAGTTGGGGAGGTTGATTAAAAGCTTGCCTTACCTCCCAGTTTATCAGGAGTTCATCCGGTCTTTCATATATCCATGCTTCGAAGATACCACGCCGACTTCTCTCACGTGGTAGATTTCATCACCATTCAATTAGATGAGAGGTTGGGCTACGAAGAGGAGCCAATTGTTATTATTGATAGGCAAGATCGCCAGTTGAGGTCCAAGAGGGTTTCCACCGTAAAGGTCCAGTGGAGGGGCCAACCAGTCGAGGAGGCGACTTGGGAGTCCGAGGAGGACATGCGGAGCAGATATCCACACTTATTCAGAACTCCAAGTATGATTCTAGACCCGTTCGAGGACGAACGTTTGTTTAAGAGGTGGAGAATGTAACGACCCAACCGGTCGTTTTGCGTTCTTAAACCCCGTGCCCCTAAATGATACTTCCTATAGTTGCTTTTACTGATTTATGACTTGCGGGGACGGGTGGTTTGAGGTTTGGAGGAGTTTGTAATGGTATAGGAACACTTAGTTCCTTAAGGTTGGCCTTAAAGGCCAAGTTTGATTTCGGTCAACATTTTTAGTAAACGACCTCGGAATCGAGATTCGAAGGTTCCGGTAGATTCGTATGATGATTTCGGACCTGGGCGTATGTTCGAAACGGGTTTTGGATGACCCGAGAGTGTTTCGGCACCAAATAGTAGAATAAGAATTTCCTTAAGTTCAAATTGAGGTTTGGAACATGTTTTTGTTTTATCGAGGTCCAAACGGAATTCCGAGATCTGGAATAGTTCCGTTATGTCATTTATGACTTGCTTGCAAAATTTGGTGCCATTCCGAGTAGTATAGGTAGGTTCGGCGCATTGATATTCTTAAGTTTGATCTCATAGGTTTAGGGGTGTGATTTCTAGATTTAGCATTGTTTCGGACGTTCCGAAGGCTCGAGCGAGTCCGTATTATGATTTAGGACTTGTTGGTATATTTGGACGGGTTCTCGGGTGGGCCTAGATGCCACTCGGGCATCGAGCGAGGCAAAAACCAGCCTTAAGTGACTGCTGGTGCACCAGATCTGGTGCGACCGCACCTGCGGAGGGCTAGCCGCAGGTGCGAGACCGCTTCTGCGGCCCTAGCCTCGCAGGTGCAAATCCAGTGGATGTTTCCCAATTCCGCAGGTGCGGGTCCTTTTCCACAGAAGCGGAGCCGCAGGTGCTGTCTCCGCTCCGCAGATGCGTCCACAGGCCCCCTTCCCATTTTCCGCAGATGTTAGATTTTTCTCGCAGATGCGAGACCGCAAGTGCGAAAAACCTGTAGTGAGGTTCGTTTAAAATACGAGACTTAGCCATTTTTTAACACTTTTCTTCATCTTTAGGCGATTTTGAGATCATGCAAGGAGGATATTCGACCTAGCTACTGTAAGGTAAGTAATTCCCACTATAAATTAAGTTAAATACTTTAATTCTTAGGTAGATTAACACATTAAATTAGTATAAATCACGGGTTAGAGTAAAACCTAGGTTTTTGACAAAAATGGAAAATTACCAAGAAATTGATCATGGAGTCATACAAAAACTATATATTATTGATCCTTATGTTGTGAGTGACGGTTTGCTTTGAAAATTTCTGGAATCCGAGCATGTGGGACTAGGGGTGTATTTAGGATTCTTCAATTTAGGTTGAGATAGTCATTTAAATAGAAGAATTTTAGACTTTTGAGCATAGATTAATTTGTTAATATGATGTTTGGCTAGTTTCGAGTCCTTGAGCGACAAGTTTGGAGTTTCGGGCGCATTCTTGAGCCGAAAAGTAGGCTTGACACGAGGTAAGTCTCCTTTCTAACCTTGTAAGAGGTAATTGTACCTTATGTGAAATAAATGATTATTGTGCTAATAATTGCGGAGACTACGTACCAACTAAGTGACAAGAGTCTGTGCGTAGTGACTATTCTTGTTATGTCCGGGTAGGTAGGTTCACACCATGCCTTGTGAATTTCATTAACTTGAACTATATGCCTTGCGATTTCATTATATGCAACTTTGTTTCAAGAAAACCTAGAACTTGGTATTTTTAAACGAATAGTTACTTTGGAAAAGATTTAAAGAGGATGTTGTGTTGCATGTGACCGCTTCGCAATTTAGATTCCGCGAGCGGAGTGATTCTTTCCCCTACTCTCACGGGAGCGGGCCGTACGCCACTAGCGAAGATGTCTGATACAAAGCCTTCGAAAGGACTCTTCTTTTTCTCATACAAGTAGCCCAATAGATGCATCTATGGTTTGCGTCGTTCGACCCTTCGGCAATGCACAATTATTATTATTATTATTATGTTGGCCTAGGTCGTTTGTCCTTAACCCATTATGCGCACACTATTTGCTTGATGTCTTTATGACTGTTGAACTGTTAGATATCCGGGAAAGACAAATTGAGAACTTGTATATCAGTTCATCACGTACTTAGATTTGTGGTTATGATTTGATATGTACTGCCTTACTATCCATGTATACTTGTTACTCTTATTAAATTTTACCTAAATATACTGTTTGTACCCTAGTAAGTGTCAAGTCGACCTCTCGTCACTACTTCTTCGAGATTAGATGGGATACTTACTGGGTACATATTATATTATGTACTCATGCTACACTTTGTACTTAACTGTACAGGTTCTGAGGCAGGTGCATCTGGATATCATGCCGGAGCTCGTTCCTGAGATATACCTGGATTAGATTTCACGATGAGCTGCTCCTTTTGGCGATCCTCAGCAGCACTGCGGATTCTTCTTTTGTTATTCTTGTCTATTCCTTTCAGACAGTAGGACAATTTATTATATCTTTTGTTATACTCTACTAGCATGCCCGTAGACTTGTGACACTATTTCCTGGCACACACGTTAGTGGATATTATTTTGGGATGTAAATATTAAATTATGACTTTTATTGATATTTCTGTTTAAGTTCGCCTAAATTATCCGTTTTTACTTAATGTCTTAAACCTAAATCAAGTAAGTGTTGGAAATGTTTGAGTAAACTAAATGAAACTCACTAGTAGATTCGTGTTGGCTTGCCCAACCACGATGTTGGGCGCCATCGCGACATGAGTTAAGATTTGGGTCGTGACAGTGCCATTATTGTTCATTTAAATTTATACCAAGAATTACTTGATCAGTTTTTTCCATCTACTTTGAATGTTCCTAATTCAGATATGAATTTCTTCTACTTTTATTTCTCAAGAACTATTTTATCAGTTTTTTTCCATCTACTTTGGGTGTTCCAATTTCAGATAAAAACAATGCTTTGTCTATCTTAAACTGTAGCTTATGTTCACAAAACAAATACTCGTAGAAAGAATAGCCATTATCTTCTTAGGTTTGTTCAAATATTAACATGCTACACCAAGATTCCTCCTTGACATATTTTACTTTCAAATATTTATATACACCATTAAAAAGCAACCACAATATTCCCAACAAAGTTAACTGCATTCAATATCAACGCAAATCAATAAATACAAAAAAATTTAAGGCTCTGTATTATACTACTTTTCTCTTGATATTTTAGGGTAGAACTTTTTTATTGGGTTTATTTAATACTTGATTCCGAGTTATGATATAAACAATATAATACTGTCTTTTACTCTTGTAATTTTGAATATTATCGATCTTTTTCAGGCTGCAGTTGTCTATTATTGACACTTTTCATTATTTGTTTTATTTTGCTTATTATAGGGCTCACTTTCTTTTGTGATAGTTGTGTGTTTGTGCGTTTTAGTAGTAAAAATCACTGTGTGGTAAGTACTGCTCTTATGTTAGATTTATTCATTAATATTTTTCACTTACCTTCTTCGTATTAAGGAGGTGTGGACCAAATCATATTTTTTTTTTGATTTTGGAAACAACATTCCCTCTGTCTATCTTAGTCGTTTGTCATTTATTTATTTTAATTGTTTTTCACGAGTAAGTATTTTACTTACTTTATTCATTTCGGATCATCCCATCATACTTAAACGCTTTTTAACTAAAAAGTAATCTATTATATTCAGAATCAGTTATGAAATTTATATCATTACCTGTGTTGCTTTTATTTGTGATATATGCCATTATGATTAAACTTACATAACTTATAAGCATATCATTACATATATATAAAATTTTAGTGTTTTCCTTTCAAGCCCTAATAATAAGAAAATATCCCGGCGATAGATAAGCTGCCTTAATGGCGAATAGAAACCATGAAAATGACCAGACCTTTGGAAAATCACATGCTAACAAATTGGCTAGGCGGCTAGAATTATATAGACTGATGCCACCTAATAAAAAAAGGCCATTTTGGCACGACAGCGTGCAAACAGAGCTGAATTGAAAAGACGACGATCTACTAAATCTTCAATTAGTGTTGATGCAGCTAACGCATCATCCTCTAACGCAGCCAATGTTTCTACCAACCAAAGTTCTCTTATTATAAATGAGTGCCTTTTTCAAGGAAAAGAACATGTATGACTAAAAATTAAAGTTTGCTTAAACTATATCTACTAAGATATGCATTTCCATCCAGGCCCGAGGCAGAATCCTCCAACGCTGTTATTAAAGGTATCATCTCAGTTTGTGATAGAGCTGCTTCAGTTTTGTTTGATCCGGGGTCTACTTATTCGTATGTTTCCTAATATTTTGCCTCATATTTGAATGTGCCCCGAGATCCCTTGAGTGTTCCCGTCTATGTGTCTACACCGGTGTGGGATGCTATTGTGGTAGATCGTGTGTATCGTTCGTGCGTAGTAGTCATTGAAGGTCTTGAAACTAGTGTGGATCTTTTACTTCTAGACATGATTGATTTTGATGTTATATTGGGCATGGATTGGTTGTCACCTTATTATTCCATCTTGGACTGTCATGCCAAGAAAGTTACTTTAGCCTTACCGGGGTTGCCTCGATTAGAATGGAAAGGGACTTCTGATCGTTCTCCCAGCCGGGTAATTTCATATGCTAAGGCTCGTTGCATGGTGGAGAAAGGGTGTTTGGCTTATTTGGCTCATATCTGTGATTCTGATGCTGAGGTTTCTTTTATAGAGTCAGTCCCTATCGTGCGTGAGTTTCCTGAGGTATTTCCTGCAGACCTGCCGGGTATGCCGCCCGATAGGGATATTGATTTCTGTATTGATATGGCTCCGGGCACTCAGCCCATTTCCATTCCTCCATATTGGATGGACCCACAAGAATTGAAAGAGTTGAAAGAACAGTTGCAAAACTTGCTAGATAAGGGTTTCATAAGACCCAGTGTCTCGCCTTGGGGTGCATCGGTTTTGTTTGTAAAGAAGAAATATGGGTCAATGAGAATGTGCATAGACTACAGGCAGCTGAATAAAGTTACTGTCAAGAATAGATATCCATTGCCGAGAATTGATGACCTATTTGATCAGCTCCAGGGTGCTAGAGTGTTTTCGAAAATTGATTTGAGGTCGGGATATCATCAGCTGAAGATTGGGGCGTCCGATATTCCTAAGATAGCCTTTCGGATGAGATATGGGCACTATGAATTTTTGGTTATGTCTTTTGGGCTGACTAATGCTCCAACAACCTTTATGGACTTAATGAATCAGGTTTTCAAGCCCCATCTGGACTCTTTTGTGATTGTTTTCATTGATGACATTCTTATATACTCACGCAGTTAGGAAGAGCATGAGCAGCATCTCTGTATAACACTCTGGAGTTTGAGACATAATCAGTTGTATGCCAAGTTTTCTAAGTGTGATTTCTGGTTAGAATCTGTAGCCTTTTTGGGTCATATTGTATCAGCTGAGGGTATTCAGGTTGATCCTAAAAAGATAGAGGCAGTCAAGAACTGGCCTAGACCCACCACAGTCACAGAGATTAGGAGTTTCTTGGGGTTGGCTGGTTACTACCGTCATTCTGTGGAGGGGTTCTCACCCATATCAGCCTGAATGACTAAATCGACTCAGAAGGGTGCCCCATTTAGATGGTCAGATGAGTGCGAGGCAAGCATTCCGAATCTCAAGACAGCCTTGACTTCAGCATCGGTGTTGGTGTTACCATCATATTCGGGTTCTTTCAAGGTATATTGTGATGCTTCTCGAGTAGTCCTGGGAGCAGTGTTGATATAGGATGGCAGGGTGATTGCGTATGCGTCTCGTCCGTGGAAAGCCCATGAGAAGAATTACCATGTTCATGATTTAAAGTTGGCATCTATTGTTCATGCTTTGAAAATTTGGAGGCATTATCTTTATGGCGTGCCGTGTGAGATCTTTACTGATCATCGCAGCCTCCAGTACTTATTCAAGCAGAAAGATCTAAATTTGAGGCAGCGGAGGTGGTTAGAGTTGTTAAAAGATTATGATATCACCATATTGTATCACTCGAGGAAGGCCAATGTGGTGGACGATGCAATGAATAGAAAGGCGATGAGTGTGGGCAGTCTTGCGTATATTCCAGTTGGTAAGAGACCGTTGTCTTCAGACATTTAGACTTTGGCTAATTAGTTCATGAGGTTGGATGTTTCGCCCAGCAGTGTTCTAGCTTGTACTGTCGCTCAGTCTTCTCTAATTGATCGTATTCGGGAGCGGAAGGATGATGACCCACATTTGGCGGTCCTTAGGGACACAGTTCGGCACGGTGATGCCAAGCAGGTTACCGTTGGAGAGGATGGCAATTTAAGGATGCAGGGTAGGTTATGTGTGCCTAATATTGATGGCCTTCGTGAGTTGATTCTTGAGGAGGCTCACAACTCCAAGTATTCTATTCACCCAGGTGCAGCAAAAATGTACCAAGATTTGAAGCAACATTATTGGTGTAGAAGGATGAAAAAGGACATTGTGGCGTATGTGGCTCGTTGCTTAAATTGTCAGCAGGTAAAGTTCGAGCATCAGAGATCTGGTGGTTTGCTTCAACAGATAGAGATTCCTTAGTGGAAGTGGGAGCGTATCACTATGGACTTCGTTGTTGGGCTCCCACGGACTCAGAGGAAGTTCGATGCAGTTTGGGTTATTGTGGATAGGCTGACTAAATTAGCACACTTCATTCCTGTGGCTAGTACTTATACTTCAGAGCGGTTGGCTGAGTTGTATATTCGGGAGATTGTTATCATTTCTGATCGGGGTACGCAGTTTACTTTGCACTTTTGGAGGACAGTTCAGCGTGAGTTGGGTACCCGAGTAGAGTTGAGTACAACATTCACCCTCAGATTGACGGGCAGTCCGAGTGTACCATTCAGATATTGGAGGACATTCGCTGCACTTGTGTTATCAACTTTGGAGGTTCATGGGATCACTTCTTGCTGTTAGAAGAGTTTGCTTATAATAATAGCTATCAGTTGAGCATTCAGATGGCTCCTTATGAGGCGTTGTATGGTAGATGATGCAGATCGCCAGTTGGATGGTTTTAGCCGGGAGAGGCCCGGTTGTTGGGCACAGACTTAGTTCAGGAGGCCTTAGATAAGGTCAAGATTATACATGAGAGACTTCGTGCAGCTCAGTCTAGGCAAAAGAGTTATGCCGATCGAAAGGTCCGTGATGTGGCATTCATGATTAGAGAGCGAGTATTGCTTCGTGTGTCACCTATGGAGGGTGTTATGAGATTTGGGAAGAAGGGTAAGTTGAGCCCTAGGTATATCAGGCCGTTTGAGATTCTTGATAAGGTGGGGGAGATGGCTTATAGACTTGCATTGTCTCCAGGGTTATCCTCAGTTCATCCGGTATTCCATGTGTCTATGCTCCGGAAATATCATGGTGACCCGTCCCACGTGTTAGATTTCAGCTCTGTCCAGTTGGACAAAGACTTGACTTATGAGGAGGAGCCGGTAGCTATTTTAGACCGGCAGGTTTTCCAATTGAGATCTAAGAGTTATCCTTCAGTTCGAGTGCAGTGGAGAGGCCAGCTTGTTGAGGCAGCTACTTGGGAGTCCGAGTCGGACATGTAGAGTAGATACCCACATTTGTTCGCCACTTCAGGTAATTTTCTATGTCCGTTCGAGGACGAACGTGTGTTTTAGAGGTGGAGATTGTGATGACCCAAGAGGTCATTTTATAAAATTAGACTCCGTTCCATGCTAAATTTCCTTAAAAGGACTAAAATTAAATACCTCAATTTGCATGCGCAGTCCGGGCGTGAAATCGGAAAGCTTTTATGTGAAAATATGAGAAATAGTGATTTTTAGAATTTAATTTGATAAAAGTTGACTTTGGTCAATATTTTGAGTAAAACAGACCTGGATCCGTGTTCCGACGATCCCGAGAGGTTCGTAGTAAAATATGGGACTCGGGGGTATGCACAGAAATGAATTCCGAGATCCCAAGCCTTAGAAATTAATTTTTGAAAGAAATTGTTTTGTTGAAATATTAATGAAATAAAAAAAATAAATAATGTTTAAAATCATCGGTATCGGACCCGTATTTTGGTTCCAGAGCCCGGTACAGCTTCGTTATGATATTTAAAGGTTAAATGTGAAATTTGGTGAATATCGGAGTTTATTTGACGTGATTCGGACATCCGGTTGATAAATAGTGAACTTTAAGTGTTCTTGAAAAAAATAATGATTTTTGAGGTTTAATTCATAGGGTTACATGTTATTTTCATGATTTAATCGCACGAGCAAATCCGTATGAACCAAATATTGTTAAAGTAATAAGGTGGAATTTTTTTTATTAAAAATTATGTCTCCTAATGAGACCAACCCATCAGTTCCTTATAATAAACCCAAACCCAAACATCATTCACGAATTTTTCAATCACGAATTGGGTGCGCCGTCAACCTTTTCTTCTTCTTTTATTTACCTCACTTCAATTATCCGGTTGGCCTTGACAAAATAAAATACTCTTTTAAAAACAGGCAGACCTCCTTCTTCTTCTTCATATTTTCGAATCCCACAGTCTTAAGAGCGAATTGCTTCACCAAATATCATCTCCAAGTTATAGATAATAAATTTTAAACTTTACTCTTTCAATTCATTATTGTTTTTATCACTTTTAAATCAAAAACTAAGAATTTTCATGGTAAATATTGAGGGTTTGGGTAGAATTAGAGAATTTTGTAAAAATCGAATCTTTACCTCGAATTGAGGTCGGATTTCGAAACTATTGCATATTAGGGTTCGTGAGTGAACGTAATTTGGTCCGAACCCCGAGTTTGGACCAAGCAGGCCCAGGTTCGGGTTTTCACTTTTTTTTAGAAAACTTAGGAAAAATTATATTTTTCAATAAAGTTAGTTTCTTTAGCCTCTATTAATGATATTAAATTAATTATGATTAGATTCGAGCAAGTTAGAGCAAGATTCTAGAGGAAAAACTATAATTGAGCTGTGAGTGGCCGGCGAAATTGAGGTAAGTGTTTGATCTAACTTTGACTTGAGGGAATATGACTCCCCACTTGTTTGCTATGTGAAATGCATGGACGTGGTGTATAGGTGAGGTGACGAGTACCTATGCACCACCCAAATTGTTTGTTAAACATGATCTCTTTCCCCTTCCCTATTTAATTGACTATTGTCTTAATTGTTATATGTTCATTATTGTTTCTATGACTGTTTGGCCTTATTATTTTGTTGTTAGATATTGTTGTGGTTATTTTGGAAGGAGTATTGGTTGTTTTAGCTGGTTTTCCTTGTGGTATAAAACGGTTGAGAGGTTTGACATTGTTTTCTTTACAATATATATATATATATTGATGTTCCTGTTGGTTTCATGGTTGAGAGGATATTGATGAAGTTATGAGAAAATGTACAGTTTCTTATTTATAATTTTTGAGAAAAAAATATTATGAAAGGTTTGGCCTAAGTTGTGAAATTTATGAATAAATTGATATGATATGTCTGGTGGGAGCGGGTTGCACGCCGCAACAAGGAATGATAAGGGTGGACATGTGGGATCGGGTTGCACGCCGCAACAAGAGTAATAAGGTTGATACATTTAGAGAGGAGCAATAAGGGAGGACAGGTGGGAGCGGGTTGCACGCCGCAACAAGGAGCGATAAGGGAGGACATTTATATTTTACTGATTTTCAAAGAAAATAAAGTTTTGAAAAGCTTAAATGTTTATTTTGCTATTCTTTATATATTTTGACACTATTTTTACTTAAGTTAAAGTTTGAAAACTCGAAAATTATTTGAGAATTGGATATAGCTGAGACATGGAAAGAGGTGACTGAGTTAATGTAAATTGTTACTGTAGTTATTATTATTTAATTGTTTTAGAATTTTTTTCTTGCATTGTTAATTATTATTGTGACAGGTTATATTGTTAATGCCCCGCCTTAGCTTCATCACTACTTCTTCGAGGTTAGGCTCGACACTTACTCAATACATGGGGTCGGTTGTACTGATACTACACTTTGCACTCTTTTGTGCAGATCCAGGTTCTAGCCATCAGTAGAGCTTACTAGAGCAGTCGTCATTCATTCGGAGACACGAGGTATATCTGTCGGTGTTCGCAGATCCTGAGAGTCTTCTCCTATTTAATATACGATGTTCTATTTTATTCAGAACAATTACATTACTTTCTTTCAGCCCATTATTTGTAGTATTCTTTAGTAGTTCGTGGATTGTGACACCAGGCACTAGGGGTAGTCTTAGAGTTATTTATATAGTTATCTCGTGGTTCGTTTTATTTAATTGGTTATTATCATTATTTTATTTTATTTTGTTAGGAATTATTTTAATTAAGTTCATTTTAAATTTATTTATGCTTAAGTAATTAATTAAGGAAATTAGATAATTGACTTTTAACATTGGCTTGCCTAGCAAGTGTGGTGTTAGGCGCCATCACGATCCCTAAGGTTGGGAATTTGGGTCGTGACAGTATCAATGCAATTGATTGATCAATAATGGTGCAACAGAAGGCCTAATTATATTAATCTTGTAGAGAGGCATCATTCCTGTCACGCCCCAAACTAGGGGAGGCACGACTGGCACTCGATACTGTATTCGATCGAGTTAGCCACTAAACATACTAGCTAACTAAACTGGGGGCCCAAAAGATCGGGCAGCACAACATCTAAAATACTAAGCCTGGACCATTAAGGTCATGACCTGAATAACAATAAGCCATATAAACAAAGGTAGACAAGCCAAAATAATAAAGTACTAGCTGGCCGACGAGGCCGCGACTGAAGACATACATCCCTACACACATATATGTACATGCCAAGCCTATGGGCTGGAGACTGAAAGCCGCAAAAAGAAACCCAGAATACTGTGTCCACAATAGCCTCTAAGAGTGTCACAAGCACTGTCGGGACAAGGCCCCGACTATACCCAAATTGTACAACAAAAGTAACCATCCTATGAAAGCTCCAGGAAGAGGTGGAGCTTACCAACTCACAACTGAACCCCAATCCTAGGGAGGGGTCGATCAAAGTCCCTACCTGGACCTGCACGCACGAAACAAAAAAGTAGTGTCCCCAGGCAACGGGACATCAATACGAATAAAAATGTACTGGTATGTAAGGCAGAAAGTAGAATAATACATAGCTGATGTAAAAAGGGTAATAGAGATACCACATGACACTGAAACTCTGATAGCCTCCATGCCGACATCCGACCTCATAATAATCAAATATGCATGTTATGCTCGTGTAATTGTATGTCGTGAATACATATATATTGATGCAAATGCATGACATACCCAACCAAATGCTAGCAATGGCGGTCTCTCCCGGTAGCTAACCGGTATCATATTGCCAACCTGTGGCCATCTGTACAATATATATAGTCTTTCGGGCAAATAGGCCCCTTACCTCCGATTATAGCTCGAAGTCCATGCATAATATGCCATGTATGATATGAACTTTGAATGCACATAATAGGCCATAACAAGAACTTAGCCAATCTTGGCTCATTGACACTCTTATTCTCATAATCTCATAATCACCTTCGTATCGCATAAACATGTCTCGTGGTACCTCATATGTTTTTTGAATAAGCTTGAAAACTTAACTCGACTTTTAGAAATATAACTTAACTCTGAAGATGTTCATAAAAAGCTTAAGGTGCTTCACTTAGTCCTTATACCTGATTTCTTGATAATTAGTAAAAGCAAGTATTTCAAAAATCAAGTGTTTTAGTAGTTTAAACATAAAAATTATATTTGAGATTTTTGGAAATCGACGTATCACTTTAGAGATTTTAAAATACACTTTAACAAGGAAGAAGGACTGATCGCAAATACTAAATTCCTTTTTTTAAAGTCACACAACCCAAAGACGAATAAGAATTCATATATGTGGACATATAGTTAAGAAAGCCGACAAAATGACATATATAGATGTCGAATATCTTATTTAACAAACGAGTGGAATATCAACCTAATAGCATCATGAAAATACTTCAGCTACGATCCCAATGCCTTTCACAGAAGGTATTTCTAGCAATAGAATAGTAAAATATCATATTTGGCGTCTTAGGAATTTCCCAGAATTCGTGCTAAAAGGAAGGACGGAGCTTAGCCTTAACATACCTCTCCAACGAATGTCCGAATGCCTGAAGTTCCTTCATGAAAGTTGTTCCTTCATGAAAGTTGTTCCTTACGAACTAAGATTCGCAATCACTATATATATGCATCTTATACGCACCTATAAACAGTTCATAATTGAGTTTAAATCGGCAGATTTGCCATATGACCCTAACTTGACGAAACGTACGTAGAACTTTGTAAAAACGATCATAAAAGAGTCCCAAGATGATTACCTTGGAAAACCAAGTATAAATCCTGAAGAACCAGCAAGAACAACAAATTCCTATCTTCCAAAAATAGCTCCAAACACAGCTAATAGAAGGGGGAAATGATTGCAAAGCGTAGAGATTGCGTTTCTAGGCACGGGGGCAAACTTTATCGATAAAAAACGTTAAAAACGCACCTTAATCACTCAAGAACACTATGGGACCTTCTCTTCAACTTGCTCACTGTTTTGGGGGCTAAAATGAAATGTTTTGGGGTCTTAAAAGTCAAATTTGCCGACTTATACCATTTGTTTGACCCGACCAGGTTCGCGACCCGGTTTCAGCCCAGCCAGTCCGCGGTAAAACAGTCATAACTGTTTACTCCGATGTCGGTTTGATGTGAAGGTTTTTTGGTTGCGAACTAGACTCGTAGGCCTTCAATTTGGTAGGGTTTGCGTCCCATAGATATTTATATATTGGGAGAAATGATCATATACATTTGACCCAAAGTTTAAAAAATTTATTAGAGAAATTTACGATAACTTTTGCCGACTTTTATTGCGCAACTTGCTTGACTCCAAAACTTAACATGTGACCATTGTGATATTATAATACCTCATAACACATTATTCTTAGCATATTATATACTATTAGTCTTATCCCACAGGTGCAAGTTAACTTAAACCTTCCGAACGCGCGGGATGCTACCCGAGACGAACCTTTGTTTAAGGGATTCCTTTGACCTAAAGCTTTAGTTTAGTTCCTTGTTATTACCACACATTTTCAGTCTTATTCTCCCAATTTTCTATACCCAATCATATATACCTAATATAAATATGCCACGTTACGTATATTACGTAAGAGAAGAGAAAAAAACACATGGGGTCTCACAGTCTCCCCCCCTTAAGAACATTCGTCCTCGAATGTTGGCTAATGCACTTATCCATATCTTAAACAATAAATCTTACGAATACTTTAATATTGTCTTTTCCATCTAGGGAGTTGTTCGGTCAATAAATCCAAAGGCTAGGGCATCCCCCTCCTTAGGCCTCTTTCTCACTCCACGACTTGTGGTCGAAATTCTTCCAATCCCGTCACTGTTTCTACCTTCTTTCATGCAGCCCGGGCGATTCTAACCTTGAATGTGCGCCAATGTGACTCTTATCTCCTTTTTTTTGTTAGCTTTTAACCCATCTCTAGGCTTCACTTGTGAACATATATAGTACTATGACAAGCTGTCCCTCTGGGCATCTATAGGTGTAATAAGTTCTTTGATTGGTACTTTTTTGAACTTACAACTATTGCTATATCTTGCTTCATGGCCTCAGTTATGTATACTTATGGCTTTACCACAACTAGTTAGGTCATACTGTACTATAACTCTTACTTCAGTTTATTATTATCGAGGTTTGCTACCCAACTACAGGTTACTCTCTCACTGCTTATCCTATATGTATAAATCTAAGCCATTTAATTCTTACTTGTTACTGTTCATCTTAATAATGACATCCTAGTCTCATCTCATTTTTTTAACATTCATCCATCTATTGTTGATTCACCTTAAAGTTGATCTATAATCTATCACTGATAACCTGAAACCTCTTATGTAATATATCGTCACTAGGGCTCACGTCTCATCGGGGAACATCTGAAGTGATTTTACTAATCCACTTAGGGACGATACTATACTCCAATAATTGTATTTCATAGCATCCCAATGTTATTCATCTTATGGGGGTATTCTAATCCCATGCAGTTCATGAAATACTTGTTCTCAAAATCATTACCCAATCAAAGGCCTAAACGTCATCCTCTTATCATTTATCACAATTACACCCTTACTTTACTACCAGGGTAGTATTCTATCTCTTCTATATGCTCCTAGTTTTAAACTCCTTTGAGTTCACTCATGCTACACTGAGCTTTTTATAACTTTATGGAAACCATCAGCTCTCTTGTTGTGATGGGTTTAATCCCGAGGAATTACCTATTCTCGGCACCTTCTCACTCACCTTTTCTTATCCTTACTCATGTCTAGCTAAAACCTTATTTCTCTACCATACTTTAGCTTGAGACCTACGCATATCTATTTATTCTACTCGCAACTTTCCTTCTAACATGCTAGCACCATAGATTTCCTTTCATGCCCTCTCAGTTGTCTTTAAATGTAAGCAATTACTTTTCCTGGTCGTTCTGTCACTTGCTGCATGGATACTTGGCTTATCTTAGTGCCCACAAATAGGGGAGTTCCCTGTAACTCATATGATCTCAATTATCAACTTTTGATTTTCTTCTTCTTCCCGTTCATTATCCACGATAGGTGCCACTTTCTTATGGAGTGCATACAACATTATAGTGAGACTACTGTTACAAGACCATTTCTTATTTAGGTCACTATGCTTATGTTGAAGCCTGCTTCCTTACTTCCTCAGCTAGTCTTTCGTTGCAGTGCTTAGGGAAGAACTCCTGACTCTTATAAAGTTGCGACCTTATTACATTGTATACCCCACGGTATTCCTGATGTTCTTACTCGCCTATCATTATCCTTAGTTATTTACTTCCGTGCCCTTGTGCTCGTAGGGTTGTTTCTGAATTGAAATTTCAGCTGTCTCCCTTGTGGCACTCTCTTTTATTTCCATAACACTTACATTGTACATTCTACTACCCCAACTCCTGTCTGAATATTTCTCGAGGATTACGATGTCGTGTCTAAGAGACTGAATTTCTTATGTTGGGTTTCACTATGTTCATCTTGCATGATCTACTGATTTGTCTGTATCCTCCTATCTAGCCATAGCTAGGGTATTCCTGAATCAACTACAGACTACCCGTTGGTCCACTCTCATATATGTATTTTATGTAACGCCTCTTGGGTTATGTCCTTTGTCTTAACATACCTCTTATACGGGTCCTTATGTATCAAGTGTTCATTCACACTGTCACGACCCAAATTCCCACCCTTTGGGCCGTGACTGCGCCTAACGTTGAACCCGCTAGGCCAGCCAACGTATAACTTGCAATAGTAATTTAAAATTATTTAATACTGAACGAAACGATGGTTCGTCACTTCCAACAGATTCATGTAAGCATTGCTTAATAAAAAATAACGAAACTTTAAGAATGCGGATAATAAAGACATGACAAACATGAAATAACGTAAAA
>ML281566.1:0-19012 GCA_005239495.1 Nicotiana undulata
GACATTCTGTGCCGAGTGATTGTGAGGTTATGCACGAGGGGACATTCTTGCCAAGTGATTGTGAGGTTATGCATGAGGGACATTCCGTGCCGAGTGATTGTGAGGTTATGCACGAGGGGACATTCTGTGCCGAGTGATTGTGAGGTTATGCACGAGGGGACATTATGTGCCGAGTGTTATTATATATGCACGAGGGGACATTCTGTGCCGAGTGATTGTGATGTTATGCCGAGGGGACATTTCGTGTCGAGTGTTATTATATATGCACGAGGGGACATTCCGTACCGAGTGATTGTGAGGTTGTGCACGAGGGGACATGACGTGCCTTTTGCTGTTCATTATCTGTTGAGAAGTTAAATTCCTGCCTTTATTTTTACATTTCAGTTACTACCCTGTTCTACCGTGCTAGCATTTGTTTCCCCTTTTACCCCCAGCATGTTCTCCCCGTATCTTTCTTACTTGCTTATTTCTGTTACCATTTTCCTGTTATTATATAAAATTGCACAGGTACATATGTTGTTGTTGGTCCTAGTCTCGTCACTACTTTGCCAAGGTTAGGCTTGACACTTACTCAGTACATGGGGTCGGTTGTACTAATGCTACACCTGCACTTCTTTATGTTGTGCAGACTACGCAGCCGGACCCAGTGATCACTGACGGTCGGAGCATCACTCAGTTCATACAGGAGACATCAAGGTAGACCGGCAATCGTTCGTGGGCCTTGGCGTCACCTTGTGCTTTTCATTTTTCAGCTCTGTCTTACTTTATATTTTAAAGACAGTCCTATGTACTTACTTTCAGACTTTTGTTTTTAGTAATCTCTTAGACAGTTCGTGAGTATGTGACACCAGTTCTGGGATTTGTATATGCGTTTTCTTTCGAAATTGCTATGTTATGTTTTAGTTATTTGTTAAATTTCACATTGTGGGTCATCGATGCCTTAGTTAACTTGCTCGTTTTAGCTGTTAATGAGTTTTACTTAGTTCAAACGTTGGCTAGTCTAGCGGATTCACCGTTAGACGCAATCATGGACCGAGGGTGGGATTTCGGATCGTGACATTTCCCCCTGTACAGCATTGCATATTTAAATTGGTACTACGGACGAGATTTCGGGAGTTTTCCTCTATACTGCATTGCATATTTAAATTGGGACTACGGACGAGATTTTGGGAGCATTCCCCCTGTACTGCATTGCATATTTAAATTGGGACTACAGATAAGATCCGGGAGCTTTCCCCTTGTACTGCATTGCATATTTGCTACTGTGAGATACGTTGTACTGCGCTGGGGGCTCTTTTTTGCTATTTTCATTTAGCTCATTATTTCTACTACTTTTGCCTTAGCTTATTATATATATTTATTTAAATTTTAAACTGTTTTGCTATAAAAATCCACTAGCTCCTTAACCTGACCTCGTTGCTACTTGACTGGGGTTAGAGGTGGCACTTACTGGGTACCAATTTGTGGTGTACTCATGCCCTTTACTACGCATGTCTTCCATGTGCAGATCTAGGTACCAGCACATCGTTTCGTGGCTAGGGGTCTGGGCAGCAGCTTTGAGGAGACCGAAAGGTAATTTTGTCATCCCCACAGAGTCCTTCGAGTCACCTTCCACTCCAGAATTAGATAGATTTTTCATGTATTTTACCTTACGTAGTATAGAGCATTGAGATAGAGCTTGTGATTGATGTGATATTCCGGGTTTTGTGAGTTATTGTTGTACATTCCGAGCGGCTATATTATGTTTATTTATGTCTATTTCTGTCTTATTTCATTTGATTCTATTATTGTTCCGCAAATTTAGACTTACCTAGTCATAGAGACTAGGTTCCGTCATGATACCTTTCGGAGGGTAAATCGGGTCGTGACATGAAAACATGGGCATTTTGGCATATTTACCGGTCACGAAGAGGCCACTATCTATGGATGTTCAGGATTTGGCCAATCGATTTGTGAGATTGGATGTCTCGGAGCCTTGTCGGGTTCGTGCTTGTGATGTGGCATAATCATTATTGTTGGAGCGTATAAAGGATCGCCAGTTTGATGGTCCTCACTAGTTGGTGATGGAAGACACGGTGAAATGAGGTGGTTCTAAGGAGGTTGTGATTGGTGATGATGGGTTTATACGGCTTCAGGGCTGGATTTGAGTTCCAAATGTTGGTGGGTTGAGAGAGTTTATCCTTGAGTAGGCTCACAGCTCGCACTATTCCATTAACCCAGGTGTCATGAAGATGCATTGTGACTTGAAACAACATTATTGTGGCGGAGAATGAAGAAAAATATAAGTTTAATTAGTTTAGGATTTCTTGTGCAAATTGCTGGTGCATCAGGTTTGCAATGCGATATCTGACTCGCATTTGCGAACTCGCTTTTGCAGACAAATGATCCCATATGCGATAGAGGGGCTGGGATGGAGATATTGTATTTGCGAGGAGAAGTTTGCTTTTTCTAAGGAGGGGCAGTCGCTATGCGAATTCGACCACTAGATATTTTGAACAGCTTCGCAAATGAGAAGCAATATCCGTATTTGCAAAGGTGGGTATTTGCATTTGCGATAATAATGTCGCATTTGCGAATTCACTAGGCATGATGAAATTCTTGCATCTGTGGTCAGTGCGTTACATTTCCTAACATCGCATTTGCGAACTAATGTTCGCAAATGCAACGTCTGCAACTGGGTAAAAGAGGGGGAGGGGGGGGGGGATGGGAGATAACTTAATTTACACCATTTTTAAACTTAAAAACACTCTAGAGGCGATTGTTGAAGAACTTTTTCTTCCCAAATTCTTGGGCAAGAAACTCTAATTCATTTTCTATCAATTCTCCATTATTTTTCATGCGTTTTAAACATCAAATCCATAAATGTCAGTGTAGAAATAAGGGATTTCGGGTACAATTTAGGAATTTCATAAAATTGAGATTTAAATCTCAAATTGAAGTTGGAATTTGAAACAAATAACATAATCGGGTTCGGGGTGAATCGTAATTGAGTTTTGGTCTGATTCAAGGATTTTGGGCAAGCAAGCCCAGGGTCGACTTTTGTAACTTTTTCAATAATGATCAATATTTTTATTAGTGGGTAGTTTCTAAATCTTATTTTGAATTGTTTGAACGATAATTTGTTAGATTCGATTGGTTTATAAGCTTGCTTGAAATGCAAGGTCGTGGTTGTTTGTTGAGTTGGTTGCAGAGTGTGGTAAGTGGGATTATCAAGTCCTAATTCCCTCAAATCAAGGTTAAACACGACACTTACCTGTTATTGCTTTCAATACTTTATTTGTTATCTCTGTTGCTTTATACATATATCTGCTCAGGATTAGTGAGTGCCTTGCAATAGCCTCGTCACTACCTCGTTGAGGTTAGGCTCGATACTTATGGAGTTTATGAGGTCGGTTGTACCCATACTACACTTCTGCACTTCCTGTGCAAATTCTGGTGTTGGTCCCGGCGGCGTTTAGTAGATTTTTTGCTTGGATCATATCTGCATCTCGAGACTTGAGGTAGAGCTGCACGGCGATTGCAGCAATAGAAGTCCCCTTCCTTATCTAGTTTTACTTTTTAATTTGTTTCAAGCAGTTGTATTTTCATTCAGACATTGGTTGTAGCACTTTTAGTATTCTCATGTGCTTGTCACACCAGATTCTGGGATTTGAATACTTAGAATTTGGAGTTATTATATTAGTTTTGAAATTCTACAGCTTTATTCCTTATTAAATTGCTTTAAAATTAGTTTTAAAATGAATAGTGACGTACTAATGTTTCCTTGCCTAGCAAGTGGACGTTAGGTGCTAATACGGTCCCTAGGTTGGGATTTCAAGTCATGATATTAAGTGTGAAATGTTAGTAGCTTCAAGGAGAATTCTGTAAGGCCATTGCTCTACGCACTTATGAAACTAGGCGGTGTTCATTGCTGAAACGAACACAACAATATGATGGGTCATAACATACTATCTAGGTAATCCAACACTGAACAATTATAATAGAAGCATGTTATTAAGTCTTTAATATATTCGTTATCTAAATTACAATGCGGAATATGTCTAAAAGCAATATCATATACAGAAATTTCTAAAATAGAGTCTAAACATGACCACAACTATCTAATAACACCCAAACTCGGTGTCACATCATTGTCACGAGCATCTAACAAGAGTAGGTGGTTTCAATTTACTGCATATCTTCTCTATATGTTAGCTCCAAAATTCTATACATATCTTTTTACGCATATCTTCTCTATATGTTGCTTTAGTTTTATGAAATGATACATGATACATATATTCTCTATGTCTCTCAATGTAACTTGACTTGTCTATTTGTGCTAAATTGTAATTACGTTTCGGTAACATGTCTTTTCTATATGCACCATTAGTCTTATCTGTATTTCATGCGTAGATTCCAGCAGTGTTACTGCTTTTATATATGTATTCATGAATTTTAGAGATTCAACGAGTGAGTATCATTGGTGATTCTTTTCACTACCTCTCCGAGGTTAGTTATGATACTCACTAAGTACATGCGGTCATTTGTACCCATATTATACTCTGCACTCAATTGTGCAGATCCAGGTGTGTGGACCCAACTAAGAATTGAGAGCTGAGTTATTGTTGTGTTGTTGAGACGAGATAGAGCTGCTTCCCGATCATAGTTCCTGGCGTCTCTTCCTATCTCTTCTTATTGTTGTTGTTGTTACGGATAGTATTTGGTATTAGAAGATTTGTATTCGTATTGTAGAGCTCATGACTCAGCGTTACCAATTCTGGGGTTTAATGTATTGATGCGATCTATCTACAGTTATTTGGCTTTCAGACTTATTTATCGTGCAATTTTTTTATCATGATTTGTTTATCATTTTATGATTGGCTTTCCTAGTAACTGGGTTAAGCGTCATCACGATCAGTGGTGGTTTTGGTTCATGATACTATACAAACTTATCCAAAAGCTCAAAACACCATAAAAATATCAATACCAAGAAGCAAACATTAGACAAAACATCTTAAACTTTCATGAGTTCAAAATTTTCACTTTTTGACTAGTAAGCGCCACATCAACCCCGGGTCACCCGAGGCACGAACCAAACATACATGCAAGTTCTAATATATCATATGTACGTATTAATGGTCTCAAATCACAAAACATGAGTTAAGAACTCTTAACAACAAGTTAAATCATTACAGTTGTTGCACTATCAAGAAGGCATAGATCTTCCCTACTCATCTCAACTAAAAACTGAAATGTATTTTTCCATAATTATAATTAAATTTGTTTGAATGTCCTGCCTCAAAATTATTTTTAAATGTTAAGTGTACTCCACCGGAGTGCTAGTGGAAGATGCTCTAACGTTATTTTCTTTTCTTTAAATAGAGTTTTAATATAGCGAGACAAAATACTTAGGCGCATCACATTCATATTTTCAATGATCTTTCATGCAACATCGATGAAAGTTATTGCCTTTTATTCTTGAAGGATTATTTTAAGAACCCATATTATTATCATGTTTATAATAACCACCACGATAATGATTATTATATCGTCCCTTACTATTGCCATACCCATGTATATTTATATAGTCTCGATAATTATTTTGTCTTTTTCAGGATTATCCCGTGCTATTATCATATTTGCTTTTGTGAATGTTGCAGTCCAGTTGGACGGGCTTCATGATTTTTCAACTAAAAAGTATTATGTTGCTCAGCCTACAAAAGTCATGATATCAACTCAACATATCTTTTACAATTCCTTAAAGTATTGCTAATGTAATGCCAAATTTGAGGCATAAAGATTTGCAAGAGTCCTTTCCAATAAGTCCTCATTATCATAGCTGACCCACCTAATTTTAATTGGGAAGTTATTCTAAATACAATAGAGTTACATTTGTTTGTTGTCTTAAAATTTGTAAAAGTGTACCCACTCATTTTGATCCCTTAACAATATCGTTTCCTTAAGGTGCTCATAATTTTCCTTAAAATTGGTCTACAATTCAAGTGGATCATTCACAGTCAAATATTCAGCTTTCAATCCTTCATCTAGATGATGCCGAACGAAAATTAGCATTTTTGTAACGACCCTACCGGTCATTTTGTGAATTTGTATTCCGTTCGGCTACTTGAAGTCTTAAGTAGCTTCATATGATTCATTTTGACTTGTGTGAATCGTCTGTTTTCGATTTTAGGTTATCCAGAGTTGATTAGAAGAATGATTCTCAACTAGGAAGCTTTAAGTTCGAAGAGTTGACCAAGTTTAACTTTTGAGTATTTGACATTGGATTAGAGTATTGATGGTTCCGTTACGTTGTGACAGTGATTTGGGACTTGGGCATTGTATTGGTAAAAAATAGCTTTACGCGTAGCCAGAATATGGATGACTCAGCTAACTATGTGGACCAAAGAAAACAGCACATGTGGAGGAGAAGATACACAGAGGCACGGGATAAAAGAGATACGGTTAGTATACTCTTTCATATAATAGCCACGAGAAAGAGGCACGGTTGAAATGAATCTAGACAAAGCAACGAGCAGGTACAAGATTAACTCAACAGGCACGGAATTGGTTTATCAATCACGAGTATATCAACCATGAGAAACCTAATGAAGTAGAAGAGACACGGTCATAACGAACCTAGACACAATAATGGGCAGATTCGAGGATCAACAGTTAATATCATATACGTTATGTAACTCCTAAAATAACAGTTACGATTCACCATTGTAACGCCTCATTAATGTATTAATTAGTCACTAATGAGCCATCATTACCAGAATCCAAACATTGTACTAGGAAAATCTCCCTATAAAAGGGAAGAAGAGGTAACAAACAGGACATCTGGATTCTCGAACACAAACTATTGTACTTCTCGCATATTGCTATCAATCTATTGTTCTTTTACTTATTCCATTCTCTTTTTGATTATTAGTAACCCGAGTTTATCCTAAAATAGCTTTGATCAAAGGATCTTATTTTTTGGTTAAACAAATTTGTTCTGTTACCGGGAAACCTGATAATCATCGTTTTCTCTACCAACTGATATCCTTAAAATCATGTCGAATTTCAACAACAATGACATCAATAACAACGTCAACAACAATGACGATAACAACCAGCAAAGAAATGGAACCCCAGTGTCAACTCCTTCTCGAGGAACTCCACGAGCTTCGAGAGAACCATCCCCTGCAAGAGCTAACAATCGTAACAATAACGAACAACCAGTGGCTAAATACGTGGGGCAGGCTTAGCAAGAATTTTCAAGAGAATGACCACAAATACCTCCAGTACCACCAACACTGCCTCCGGATAATACAATTGTAGTAGAAGATCTGAAAGTGGGGTTAACAAATTTAACCAGGGATGAAACTCTCAATACACCTCTTGAAACACGACCAGGTAGGACTAGTAATTCAGAATCACAAAATTTATTATTAACCATGCAGAAGCAAATGAAAGAACAAAAAGATCGCATCGAGCAAATCGCTGGTGTTCCACCTATCATCAAAGGAATCGATGTGGATAGGTATTCTCAACAACCTTGGAAGCCAAGTGCAGCTCCGTTACATATACCCAAGAAGTTTAGAATGCCTGATGTCCCCAAATACGACGGATCAACCGGCGCACGTGATCACGTGACTGCTTTCACCATTGGAGTAAAAGGCAATGATTTAACAAAAGTGGAAATAGAATCAGTCCTTGTCAAGAAATTCGGAGAAACACTCACGAAAGGAGCCTTAACCTGGTATTCTCTTCTCCCTAAGAACTCTATAGATTTTTTTGCTGAACTTGCAGATTCATTTATAAAAGCACACTCTGGTGCACAAAAAGTTGAAAAACGAATGGAAGATATATTCAAGATAAAGCAGGGAGACAAGGAATTGCTCCGTGAGTTTGTAGATAGATTCAAACGGGAAAGAATGCAACTACCAAGGGTGCTTGAAAACTGGGCAACCATGGCATTCACAAGTAACGTGAACGAGAAAAGTTCAGAAGCCACGAGAGGACTCAAAGAGAGTCTAAGAGAATTCCCATCCATGACATGGAATGATGTGTACAATAGGTACAATACTAAACTCAAGATTGAAGAGGATATAATTACACGATCAAATGATGAGGAATATCCCAGAACAAGACGCCCAAAATCAGAGAAACAGTCAGGTAAAAACAGGTATGATCCTTACTTAGGACCCTCGAGACGTGACCTACGTCCCAAGTTCGGAAATACAAGACCTTCGGGAATAGATACAAACTCATACTCATCTAGATCAAGGAGAGATCGAGATGAACGATTCCGGGATATTACCTGAATTGGACATCATAACTTTAATGTAAGTAGCACTGAGCTCGTCTCAATACTAAGAAGTATGGGAGACAAAGTTAAATGGCCAAAAGAAATGCGTTCTAATCCTAACAGGAGGAACCTCGATTAGTGGTGTGAATTCCACAATGATCACGGCCATAGAACAACAGATTGCACATTTTTACAAGGTGAAGTAGAACACTTATTAAAACAGGGCTATTTAAAAGACTTGTTTAGTGATAAAGGTAAACAGGCATATATGAAGAACAGGCAGGAGCCACCAAAACCACCCTCCCCAAACGGACTGTCAATGTCATACATGGAGGAGAAGAAGTAATCGGGATAGTCTGCCAGCTAACATCAAAAGTCACGAGCACCCACGGAAAGCGGCTTCGAGAAGAAATGAAGGAAGAACAAATATCTTTTTACGACGCAGACTTTGGTGAATTAATACTTCCACACAATGACGCGCTGGTAATATCCTTACTCATTCATGACACTAACAGTTCAGTCAATATTATTTTGATGAAAGTCATGGAAGAAATGCTAGTAGAAAACAAAATGATTCCAAAGGTTCGAGTCATATCTGGGTTCGACAATTCAACAGTGATAACTAAAGGTGAGATCGAACTCAATACTTACGCTGAAGGAGTCATCAAAAATGCAAAATTCCAAGTCATTAATACAGAAATGGCTTACAACGTCATCCTGGGAAGACCATGGATTCATGATTTAAAAGCGGTCCCATCTACTTTACATCAAGTAATAAAATTCCCTTCCAAATGAGGAATAAGGCAAATCAGGGGTGATCAGCAAACCTCGAGGAATATTAATTCAATAACTCTTAACAACAAAAGAGACGCGGAAGAAACAACGAATTGCCAAATAGAGGCTCATCCACAAACAAGTATGGAACAAACTTCTCATCAGCTACATACCAAAGAAATAGATATTCCATTATGTACGGAAGAGGATAATGACGAAACAAATCCTGTAATCATCAAGAATGAGCCAAACCATGCGGACATAGACTCCACACCATATTTCATTCATGATGTCACGACCCATTTTTGGGTTGTGATGGCGCCTGTCGTGGAGGCTAGCTAATCGCTACAACAATACTCAATTCATTTCCCGGAGAAAATTTACTCATTTGTTTTGGTTCAACTCATAGAAATACGGAATCATTTAAAACAATCTAACAGAAGAAATAAGCTCCAACAATCAATCTAGGATCTGGAGTCACGCAGTCATGAGCTACTAACATCAATACAACTGAGAAATAATACTGAAGTTTAAGTTTCCAATTTCTAATACGGGATGGAAAATAAGGAAAACAGGGACGGGACAGCGAACGCCAGCTGCTACCTCGTCGGCTCTAGGAGATAAGGTGCTATCACCGGTCCGCGCCAAATCTCGGTGCACCTAGATCTGCACACACAGTGTGCAGGTAAGTAACGAAAACAACCAACGGTCTGAGGAGGTAGTGACGAACTCAACCTCCGTAAATAACAATTCGAATAATGAATGTTTCATAAATAACCGAGAATATCAGTGACAATCATGTTATGTAAATGACCCTAGAACTTAGTCAAAATTCGTGAATAACAAATCCAGGGAAATCCATCCCTATATATCTTATATCTCGGACAAATCCATGTCCAGGGAAATCCATCCCTCAATATCTCATATCTCGGACAAATCCATGTCTAGGGAAAATCCATCCCTCAATAACTGTGCGCTCACTGGGGGTGTAAAGACTCCGGAGGGGCCGCCAAGGATATGGCCCAAGCGCTATATATATATCAAGCCCACGAAGGGTATATCATCTCAACATTTGGCTCTAGGCCCATACTCAGTCAGAATTACCAGTCTCCTCACAACACTCTCATTATGTAAACAGCCCAAACAATGGCAATGCATGATAAATAAATGATTTTTTAGACTGAAATATGAATACATGTATAATAACAGGACTGAGTATGCACAAGTAAAGTTCGCAATAGAAACAACAGTAACGGACCATTTCCGGTCTCCACATATAGACATGAAGTCTTATCATTTATACTTGTTATGTTTCTTTTAGTTTCTACGCATTAATAGCCTTCCCAGAACCGATATCATGGTGGAACAACAGTTAAACGGTGCCTGGGGATAAGCCGGGCCACAACAAATCAACCAACACTCATATGCCCGTCACTTGGCGAGTGTATCATAGTAACTATCATCAATTAGCATGTACATTGGGGTTTTGAACCCCTCAGTTCCAAGGTTGAAACCGTTAGTTACCTCGAAACCGGCTCAACTCTACTCTGCCGGGCCCTTTCCTCGAAAATCGGCCTCCAAATGCTCCAAATCTATCAATAATGAATTACATAGTGTCACAATGTGCTAAGGAACAATCCCCCAATCAAAATTTAGCAGAAATAGCAAAAATCCCGAATTCGGTCAAACCCTGGCCCGCGGGCCCACGTCTCGAAAGTCAGAAATTTTCACAACACTAGGTTCCTTGTCTTTTCCCGAGTCTAACCATACCAAGAACACGAAAATCGGACCTCAAATGGTTCTCCAATTCCCCCATTCTTGTTCTCTTAAACCCAAGCCCTAACCACCATTTTTCTACTGTTTTTACCAAAGATTTCAACCTAAAATCGTTCTTAATGCACAATATAACGAGTTTTGAGTCCAAGAAACTTACCTCCTTGAAGAAACAACGAAATCCCTCTTCAAACCCCTTCAAAACCTCCAACCCGTGTGTAAAAATGGTGAAAGAAGACTAATTTCGCGAAGGCTGCCTTGTATAGGTTCTGCCCAGGCATTTCTGCAATAGCGGTGCCTTTCTCGCACCTGCGACTCCGCAGGTGCGACCTTTCAACCGCACCTGCGAAAACCACTTAAGTTGCCCAGCTGCCGCACCCGCGATACTCTTCGCGCGCCTGCGACATCACAGGTGCGAACCTCCATCCGCCCTTGCGACCTCTTTCGCACCTGCGGCATCTTTATCGCAATAGCGGGCCCGCATGGGCTGCATATTGACCGCACCAACGGTTCTTCACTTAAAACCCAGAGCCCGTGCCAGCGAGCCCATCCCCCGCACCTGCGACCTCGCAGGTGCGATCTTCATTCCACCTGCGCCATCCTTCTCGCGCCTGCGATATCCGCACCTGCGGTCCAAGCATCGAAGGTGCGATCGCACCAATAACAGTAGCTTCAGCTGCATATTTGGGTTCCAACTTTTCGTTTAACACCCGAATTCAAGCCCGAGCCCCTCGGACCCCAACCAAACATACCAACATTTTCAAACATGGTTATTCAAACTTTGTCGAGCCATTAAAACACCAAAAACAACATCAAATCCATTAATTATCATCCGATTCAAGCCTATGATTTCCAAAAACTTCCGAAACACGCATTTGATCAAAAACCCAACCAAACCATCTCTGAATAACCTGAAATTTTGCGGGCAAGTCCAAAATGACATAACGAGGCTACTGCAGCTCTCGGAATCCCATTCCGACCCTCGGATCAAAATCTTGCCTATCAAACAGAATTCCCCAAAATACTAACTTCGCCAATTCAAGCCTAATTCTACACCGGGCATCCTAAAAGTATCCTGAACACACTCCTAAGTCCCAATTCACCTAACGAAGCTATCCGAACCCTAAAATCGGCATTTCAAGGTTGTTTACAAATAAGTCAACTCCGGGTTGACTTTTCCAACTCTAAAGCTCTTGTTAGAGACTAAGTGTCTCAATCCACTCTATTTTCACTCCGAACCCGAACCAACCAACCCCAACACTTCATGAATAGTCTAACCGAGCTACTACAAGACAGAAATAAGGGAATAGATGCGTATACTGCGCAACGACGGACCGGGTCGTTACACATAAACCAGAAGAAGAAGAACATATCAAAATAACTGCTGAAGAACTCGAGGTTGTTCCCATCTCAGAACAAAAGCCTGAAAGGAAACTTTACATTGGCATAAAATAATTAGAAAGATTAACTCCAAAACAAAAAGGTACGTTTGTCAATTATTTAAAGGCTAATGAGAATTGTTTTGCATGGTCCCATTCATATATGATAGGTATACCACCAGAAGTGATGACTCACAAATTAAACGAAGATCTATCATTCGTACCTGTTAAACAAAAGAAACGAAAGCAAGGACCTTTTAAAAATCAAGTGATCGATGAAGAAGTCCAAAAGCTTTTAAATATAGGTTCGATACGAGAGATAAAGTATTCTGACTGGCTAGCCAACACAGTAGTAGTACCTAAAAAGAACGGCAAATGGCGGGTATGTGTCGATTATACTGATTTAAATAAAGCATGTCCTAAAGATTCATTTCCCTTGCCACATATAGATCAAATGATCGATGCAACCGCGGGTCATGAATTGTTAAGCTTTTTAGATGCATATTCTGGTTATAACCAAATCAAAATGGACCCCTTGGATGAAGAAAAGACTTCCTTCATTACTAACCGGGGGACCTATTGTTATAATGTTATGCCTTTTGGGTTAAAAAATGCAGGTGCCACTTATCAAAGGTTAGTGACAAAAATGTTCCAAGAACATTTGGGCAAAACCATGAAGGTTTACATCGATGATATGCTTGAAAAATCAACACAAGCGGTAGATCATCTACAACATCTCTCTATCACTTTTGATATCTTACGCAGGTACAATATGAAACTCAACCCAGAAAAATGTGCCTTCGGAGTACAATCTGGTAAATTTTTGGGATTCCTTGTGTCTAACAGAGGAATAGAGATAAATCCAGCACAAATAAAAGCTATAGAATAAATACCTGAAATCTTGAGAAATGAAAAAGAAGTCCAAAGATTAACAGGAAGAATAGAAGCCCTAGGGAGATTTATTTCTAGTCTTCCGAAAAAAGCTTTAAATTCTTTGCAATTCTTAAAAAGCAAGATTAATTCAAATGGACTGAAGAATGTCAACAGGCTTTAAAAGACTTGAAGGTCTACTTGTCAAAACCACCATTGTTATCAAAGCCAAAAGAAGGAGAAAGATTATACATCTACCTGGCTGTCTCAGAAATTGCCGTAAGTGCAGTACTGGTAAGAGAAGAAAGAGGTAAACAATCTCCCATTTATTATGTAAGCAAAACTTTACTAGATGCAGAGACTAGATATCCACATCTAGAAAAATTAGCTTTAGCATTAATAATGGCATCAAGAAAATTGCGTCCTTATTTTCAATGTCATCAAGTTACTGTCGTAACTTCATATCCTTTAAAGAATATTTTGCATAAACAAGAACTGTCAAGGAGATTAGCCAAATGGGCCATAGAATTAAGTGAGCATGATATAACATATCAACCTAGAACTGCAATTAAATCACAAATATTGGCAAACTTTGTAGCTGACTTTAGCAGTAATATTACTCCTGAAGTAGAAAAGGAATTACAACTCTTCAATGGTATAAACCTCGGTCAGTGGACCTTATTTACAGATGGCTCATCTAATATAAAAGGAGCAGGATTAGGTATTGTACTAATATCACCCACGGGTGAAAAGATACGACAAGCAATCAAATGCTATCGAATAACTAACAACGAAGCAGAGTACGAGGCTGTTATTGTAGGTTTAGAATTGGCACGAGAGTTGTCAATTGTACAAATCAAAATCAACAGCGATCCAAAACTGGTGGTATATCAAATACAGGGGACTTACATCGCTCGAGAAACTCGAATGCAACAGTACCTAGAAAAGGCACGAGAACTTGTGAGACAGTTCAAAATGTGGAAAATAATACAAATACCTATAGAAGAAAATGCTGAAGGAGATGCATTGGCCAACTTCGCAGCAGTTACAGACGTAATCAATAAAGACAACACTATCGTCGTACACCTCTTCCATTCGACAGTCGATCACAGCAAGAATGAGGTATCTTTCAATAATTTAACTTGGGATTGGAGAAACGAAATTCTTAACTTTTTGCAGAACGGTATCGTGCCTGAAGACAAAAAAGCAGCTCAAGCGCTCCGCCGCAAAGAAGTGAGATACTGTTTAGTTCACAGCACCTTGTATCGCAAAATGTTTGGAGGACCCCTAGCTAAGTGCCTCGGACCTTACCTGACGGAGTTTGTGATAAGATAAGTCCAAGAGGGCCACCGTGGAAATCACGCAGGTGCAAGATCTTTGGTAAAAACCTTAATCAGAGCAGGATACTACTGGCCCAAGATGGAAAAAGACGCAGAGAATTCATATCAAAATGTGAAAAATGTCAGCGGTTCGCCAATAATATGCACCAACCAGCAGAATTGTTACATTTTATTATATCACCATGGCCCTTCATGAAATGGGGAATGGATATAGTAGGACCTCTTCCCCCAACTAAAGGTCAGGTACGGTTCCTACTTGTACTTACTGATTACTTCACAAAATGGGTAGAAACAGAAGCATTCAAACAGGTGCTGGAAAAGGAGGTTAAGAGTATTTTATGGAGAAATATAATATGCCGGTTCGGAATTCCAAAGGAGATCGTGTGTGACAATGGCCCACAATTTATAGGCTCTCAAATCACAGAATTCTTGGACAGCTGGAAAATCAAACGGATCGCATCAACACCATATCATCCCGTAGCTAATGGACAAGCAGAATCCACGAACAAAATCATCGTCAACAATATAAAGAAACGATTAGACAGAGCCAGAGGCAATTGGCCCGACAAATTACCAGCGGTGTTATGGGCATAAGGACTACATCAAAAACAGTTACGGGAGAAAGTCCTTTCGCACTCATTTATTGCTCAGAGGCATTAATACCCGTGGAAATTGGCGAACCAAGTCCTAGAGTGGCGACAGCTACGGAACAAACGAATGATGTTGAACTCCAAACCAATTTAGACCTGCTCGAGTCACGAAGAGATGCGGCCTTAATACGAATGGCAACTCAAAAGAAAATCATAGAACGATACTACAACCGCAAAGCTCATCTAAGATATTTCAAAATTGGGGACTTTGTACTTAAAAAGGTCTTTCAGTTAATAAAGGAAGTAGGAGCTAACAAACTAAATCCAAACTAGGAGGGTCCCTATAAGGTCCGAGGCATAGCAGGCAAAGGCGCGTACGAGTTGGAAGCCATGGACGGCAGGATTGTACCAACGAGATGGAACGCCATCCACCTGAAGAAGTACTACTTCAAAGAAAAAGAAGTACCCCCGGTCAGGTATCGCATGATCGATTTTATCTTTGAATATTTAAACTTTACTAACTTTTTTAGATGATAGGAAAAAAGCTAACCCATCAACAGATGATGACATTTGACATGCAAAGACGCGAGGAAATAACACAATTCCCGGTCTAGTGTTACACTTTCTGGTGGATATTTTAAAGGGTTAAGCAGTCATCATCTAAAAAAAAGTATATACCTTCGAGTCCGAAATATTTTCCTTTTTCAGGGAAAGGACCACAAAAAAGGAATAATCAAGTGCTCGAGATCTCATTCTTCAACGCTAAAACACTTAAGGGACTATATAATATGGAAGGCCAAAATGAAGCAAAAGACTACCAGAAGTCAGAATGCTCGAGGCTAAAAGAACCATTCACCCAATAAGTCAAGTGATACGAGCAAAAGAACTGAAAACTTTAGCACAAGAATTACGAAAGCCTACTCTGAAAACCCTCGAACCATGTTCAGGTTAGAAGGCAAAATATTAGCTACGAAGTAGAAATGTACATCTCTTATAAAAAGAAAACTGTTACATCAAAAACAGTTAGGGATAGAAGATCATCATCATTGTACTTAGCCAAAACTGTTGTGATCAAAACAGTTACGAAATCTTTGTACTCAAATAAAAAACTGTTATTCAAATAAAATAGTTACGGATGAAAGATCAAAACCCTTATATATATTCTCAAAACTGTTATCAAATAAAACAGTTGCGGATTACAATACATTTCTCTCGTACTTACAACTGTTGCAAATAAAACAGTCATGGGAAAAACCAAAAATTACAAATACTGTTACTAATGAAAAATAATTACTTCCTTGTATTGACTCAAAAAAACTGTTATCTACTAAAAACATGTACGAAATACAAGTGATTATCAAATCTGTTAAAACAAAACAGCTGCAACATAAGTTTTAGATGACAAACATAACACATGTAAAATGTTGTGAAAGTTCAAGCAAAAACCTCTCACAAAAACATTCTTAAACATGTGAAAAATTCCTATCACTCTATTGCATTTNACCGGGAAGCTATAATGTGAAAATTTGATGAAAATGAGTTTTGATAATTAATAAATGAATATAGTTGACCTTGGTCAACATTTCTGGTAAACAGACCCGGACCCGTGATTCGACGGTCTCGGAGGGTCCCTAAGAAAATATGGAACTTGGGCGTATGCTCGGAATTGAATTCCGAGGTCCCAAGACCGAGAAATGAATTTTTATAAGAAATTGTTTTCTGAAAATATTAAAGGAATGTGAAAGTGAATAATTATGTGAAAACCTTGTTACCGGGCCCGTGTTATGGTTCCGGAGCCCGGAACAGGTTAATTATATATTATTTGTCTTATCTGTAAACTTTGGTGTAAAACGGGTGTCAATTAAGTGGTTTCGGATCAAAAATGAGGTTTTGAGGTTTTAAAGAATTTGAAATGCGACTTGGAAAGTGATGTTATGTTCCCGAGGTCCGAATGAGATTCCGAGATCGGGAATAGTTTCGTGGTGTCAATTATAACTTATCTGCAAAATTTGAGGTCATTCCGACTGGTTTAGGCCGGTTCGGCGCGTTAAAGTGAATTCTAGAATTTCAAGTCCTTAAGTTTTGAATTCAGGGCTTTTGGAGAGTGATTTTGAGTTTTAGCATCGTATTTAGTGTTCCGTGAGTTCGAGCAAGTCCGTTTAATGATTTGGGACTTGTTGGTATTTTTGGACTGGGGCTCAGGTGGGCCCAGGTGCCTCCCGGACCCCGTGCGAGGCCAAAAACCAGCAAAGACCACTGTTGGTGCACGACAGCTGGTGTGACCGCAGGTGCGGTTGCCCAGCTGCAGGTGCGGGACCGCCCCTACGGTCCCATCCTCACAGGAGCGGACCCCAGCCCCCTTGCCCAAGTCCGCAGGCGCGAGACCGCAGGCGCTGTCCAAGCCATCGCTGGCGCGACCCTTTCCGCAGGGGCGACCCAACTTCCGCAGGAGCGGGACCGCTGGTGCGGCTCCCAATCCCGCAGGTGCGAGCCCATGGTCCCAGGCCCTTTTCCGCAGGGGAGACCACTTTCTCGCAGGCGCGGAACCGCACCTGCGGTCCTATTGTCGCAGGTGCGGAAACCCCTGTTGGCAGCCCACTTAAATACTCCAAAATTTTGGGTTTTTCTCATTTCATCCATATTCAACCTCCATTAGAGAGCCTCCAAGCTTGGGCATCACCATCCACGACCACCCTCTGTAAGAGGTAAATAAAACCCCATAAAACTTCTAATTTTAACAATAATTCCTAGCTTAATTCATTAATAAACCACCTAAAATCATTGAATTAGGTAGTAAACTTTAGGGTTCTTAGGAATTTCGTGATTTTNCCACAATATATTTTCAAAAATCTAAACGTGTGGGCCCAAGGTCAAATTTTAGTATTCTCGGAAGAATAGTAGGAAATGCATAACTTGACTTAGAAATTGATTTATTGAGTACTTATTGATGTACTTGGGTTGATCATGTCTAGATAATACCGTTCCGGAGTCGGAATCTAAAGGAAAGGTTGTGATCGAGGCTTGACTTGTAATTTCGGAGCCGAGGTAAGTGTTTGGTTTAACCTCAGCTTGAGGGATTAGGTATAGAGTCTTATTTGCTATGTGCAACTCATGTCCAACGTATAGGCGTGGTGACGAGTGCCTATGCGTTGCGGTCAAGTATGCCCGTGAGTCAATTGTGATGAAATTTGCTATGTTCCTAATATTCCCCGCACTATGAGTGAATTCTGAATTAAAAGTGATACTTGATGTTATTTCTTGACGTTGAGAGTTATTGAGTTATTTGCTCCAGTTGAGGCATACGCTGTCGAAATTGTATTACTGATGCGAGGTTGGTTATAGCTGAGACCCTTGTCGGGCATTTGTGATATTGTAAATGATGATTTCTCTTTGCCGGCACAATAGAATTGTATTGAATAATTCCATGCACTTGAGACTTTGTGTTGTTGAATTTCATATTATTGTTGCCTTGTGTTTTATTACTCGTCGCACGAGGGGACATGACGTGTTGACTGAGTGTTATTATATATGCACGAGGGGACATGCCGTGCCGAGTGATTGTGAGGCTATGCACGAGGGGACATTCTGTGCCGAGTGTTATTATATATGCACGAGGGGACATGCCGTGCCGAGTGATTGTGAGGTTACGCATGAGGGGACATTCCGTGCCGAGTGTTATTATATATGCATGAGAGGACATGCCGTGCTGAGTGATTGTGAGGTTATGCACGATGGGACATTCTGTGTTGAGTGTTATTATATATGCACGAGGGGACATTCCGTGCCGAGTGACTGTGAGGTTATGCACGAGGGGACATGCCGTGCCCTTTTCTGTTCATTATCTGTTTGAGAAGCTATATTTCTGTCGTGTCTTTACGTTTCATTTATTACCTTGTACTGTTGTATTAGCATACTGTTACCCTATCTCCCCAGCATATTTCTCCCCGTATTTGTCTTACTTGCTCATTTCTGTTGTCATTTTTCCTGCTATTATATAAAATTACACAGGTACAT
>ML281569.1:0-24595 GCA_005239495.1 Nicotiana undulata
TTTTGACGCGGAGCGGTGATAGCAGCTATTCTCCCAGAGCCGACGAGGTAGCAGCTGGCGTTCACTGTCCCGTCCCTCCTTTCCCTATTCTCCTTTCTGTATCGGAACTTTGAAACTTAAAACTTCAGTTTTTATTATTCTCAGTTGTATTGATGTTAGTAGCTCATGACTGCGTGACTCCAGATCCTAGGGTGATTGTTGGAGTTTATTTCTTTTGTTAGACTGTTTAAATGATTAAAAATGTCAGTATTTCTATGAATTGAGCCAATGATGAGTAAATTTCCTCTAGTAAACGAATTGAGTATCGTTGTAACGGTTGGCTAGCCTGGTTCCACGACAGGCGCCATCACAACCCGGAAACGGGTCGTGACAAGCAACAATTTGAGTTTTTCTATTCTCTTTATTTTATCTTTATTTTGAGAATTGTGATTTCTTTTGAGTTTTTATTATGTTTGAGCATGAGTAGCTAACTTCTATAATCTAAGGTTTTGGTGGAACCCATTGAGGATGAACTTATTGTTATCTTAAATATAGTTTTGCTTGGTTTTCAATCTCTATTTGTTTAACTACGTTTTTGTTGTAGTTGATTGAAGGACCCTCAATTAGCTGTTCCTATTTAGTGTGTATCTACTCGAGAGAGAGTGCATATTTTGGTAATTGTTGAACAACACCACTCCCGTAGTATAGGAGAGATTCATAACCGAGGGTTTAAAGATTGGATTAGAGATAACGATACCTTGGGTGCAATCTAAAGTGAACTGTAATGCAATTTAGCTAGCGTAACTTGAGAAAGTGCGTCTAGTAGATTATCATAATTACTTGAGAAATATTTATGATAACTTGAGTGTTCATGATTGATAGAGATAACTAAACCAAAACTATAGGAAATATACAAGAAGGGATTTTATCAGCGGGGGAAACCATAACCTTAGACCTTTATCGCATCTGTTTACATCTAAATAGTAGTTGTCTTTTAGTTTGTTTAATTTCTTCAGCCGTAGTAGTAAAAATACCAAAAAGTGATATTCATAACCTTTGGGGAAATTGATTATTGAGAATCTAGTAGTATAACAACAACATTTGATACGTTAGTTCCCTGTGGGATTCGACTCTGGCTAAATACTCAGATTATATTTGCAACGCCCGCTTAGTCTTTTAATAGACATAGTTGAGCGTGATCAAATTTTGGCGCCGTTGCCGGGGAATTAATGGTATTATCAATTGTAGTTGGAGGAAAATACAAAATTCTTAAGTGTAGTCAATTTTCTTTGATTTCATTCATATATTGAATTTCTAACGTTTGCTGAATCGGTTGAACAGGTGCATGCCTAGAAACTCATCGAGAACTGGTGAAGTATTTGACCCCTTACCAGACCCCGAAAAAGTTTTCAAGGCCTTGAACATGGCTAACCGGAAAAGCAAGCAATAACCACTCATTGAACACATTGAAACAGACATGGCGGATCTTAATGACAGGAACATTAATAATGGGGAAGATGTGGTTGACCCAGCCAGACAGATTGCGGCGCCTGCGGTGCCCATTGTTCCAGAGGCGCCTTTATATGACTGGGAACAACCCACAATGGAGAATCTGGCCATCGCAATCATGGTCCCTCAGATAGAAGACGAGTCCTTTCAAATCACAAATAATATGCTGCACTTGTTGCATAATAAGGGACTATTTTCGGGGTCATACATTGAAGATCCCCAACAGCATTTGAAGAACTTCTTGTCGATTTGCAAGACTTAGAGGCAACCAAACATCACTCCGGAGGAAATAAGACTGTTGTTGTTTCTGTTCTCAGTGACAGGAGTAGCCCAGACTTGGCTAACCTCGCTCCCTATCAATTCTATTGCTACATGGGAGGAGTTGGTCAAGCAGTTTTTGAATAAATTCCATCCACCGAACAAGACAACGCAACAAATTGATGAGATCTTGAGCTTCATGCAGAAGCATATGGAGACACTACAGGACACATGGGAACGGTTTAAAGGGATGCTAGTTATCTGTCCTCACCACGGTATTCCAGAACAGATGTTGGGGCAATGATTTTATATGGGTCTGGCTGATGGTGTGAAAGTCAACGTTGATGCTTCAGCTGTGGAACATTCCTGAGTAAGACATGGAGAGAAAGCCAGACCTTACTTGATAAAATGGCACAAAATTCAGGGTGGACAACCAGGGGTGCACCTATTACCCCAATCGTTCACTCAGTGCCATTAGATCCGTCCAACACTATTGCTGAAAATATGGCAACTTTGATGACACAGATGAGCATACTTACGAAGAAGGTAGAGGAGTCGGGGCAAAAGCAGCAAGTTCATATTGTGGATACTACCAATGGGGGATTATGCACATCTTGCGTTAGTCAACCAATTGGTAATCAGTGGAATGCAGATTGCGATCATCCTCACTACCCGGAGAATATGAATTATGTGTCAAACTATGGAGGCTAGAGACAGGGTGGACAGAATTGTGGTCAGTAGGCTCAGCCGTATAGACCACCTCATCAGCAGCATAACAGTGGAAACATGGGTTCCATGAGACCTCATGGTAATGTGGTGCCCTACCAAAGGCTACAAGGGTTTAATAATCAAAATCAGCAACAGGCATATCACCCCCCTCAGCAACAACATGGGGGGAGACAAGAAGATGGGTTTTCTAGACTTGAAGCGATGATGCAATAGCTGATTGGGTCAACTGCCAAAATCAGTGAGAGAGTAGATGCACACGAATCATCTATTAAAAATATTGAAGTGCAGAGGGCCCAAAGCAGCTGATGGCAGTGAGTCCCCGCAATGGCAGGGACATAGACTTGGAACATGAGATAGCTCATGAAAGCAGGCAGGCCGAGACACTGGTACCAGTACCGATTGAACTTGATGATTCAACAAACTTGACCAAGGTAATAGTGCAACCTGCTGAAGGAGAACCTAGTGCGTAGAGTAAGGCTGAAAAAGAAGTGGAGATAGCCCAGGAGCCGGTAGTTTAGGTGGTGGATGAGAAATAAAAGTCCCAAATCACCGGGAAAAAGAGACCGCCAGCTCCATTCCCTTAGAGGTTGGCCAAATACCAAAAGGATGAATAGTACAAAAAGTTCTTGGATATGCTGAAACATATACAGGTAAACATTCCTCTAATAGATGCTCTGAAGGAGATGCCTGGCTATGCGAAGATGATGAAGAACTTGATGTCCCGAAAATTTGATTTCCAAGACTTGGCAACTGTGACTCTTACTCAGACTTGCAGTGCTGTAGTGACACGACCAATTGTAGAGAAGCTGTCAGACCTTGGGAGTTTCACAATTCCCTGCACCATTGGTAATTTTGCTTTTGCCAAAGCATTATGTGATTTGGGGGCCAATATTAATCTCATGCCCCTAGCCATTTACAAGAGACTGGGATTGGTAGAGCCATACCAACTTATATGTTTATTGCAACTAGCTGACAGGACGGTTAAGAGACCGTCAGGCATTCTGGATGATGTATTTGTGCAAGTGGGGAAGTTTGTGTTCCCTGCTGATTTTGTGATACTAGAATGTAGAGTGGATAAGGAGATTCCCATAGTTTTGGGAAGGCCATTCTTGGCCACAGGAATATCCCTAATTGATTGTGAAACGGGGGAGCTCAAGATGAGACTAAACGATGAAGAAAACACATTCAATGTGCAAAAATCCATGAGGCGACCAAGTGAATTTGCCAATTGCTCTCTCATTGATGATGTGGATGTGATAATGGAGGAAGATGATGCGTCCTTAACTATTGAGGACCCCGTTGCTGCATGTTTGATGAATTTGGGTGAGGTAAATGGGGAAGAACTGGCAGAATGAGTGTTAGCACTTGAAGGAAAATGGGTCTGGACGAGGGCTCTCGAGTTTGAGCAATTGCACTTAGAGAAAAGAGAGATCCCGCCAACTAAACCATATGTGGAAGAGCCACCCAAGCTGAAGTTGAAACCACTGCCAGCCCATCTCAGGTATGCGTTTCTTGGACCTAACTCTACTTTACCTGTTATTATCTCATCAAGTTTATTAGATGTGCAGGCAAATCAGCTGTTGCAGGTACTCACTGAGTGCAAGACTGCCATTGGGTGGACCATGGCAGACATCAAAGGGATCAGCCCGGCATACTGTATGCACAAAATTCTCCTGGAAGATGGACACAAACCTTCCAGGGAACATCAAAGGCGGCTGAACCCAAACATGAAGGAAGTGGTGAAGAAAGAAATTATCAAGTGGTTAGATACGGGAATCATTTTCCCCATCTCTGACAGCAATTGGGTTAGACCAGTGCAATGTGTTCCAAAAAAAGGTGGCATGACGGTTGTAAAGAATGACAATAATGAGCTGATATCGACAAGAACTGTCACTGGCTGGAGAATTTGCATGGATTAAAGAAAGCTAAATCTTGCATCCCGGAAAGATCACTTTCCACTTCCCTTCATCGATCAAATGCTCGACAGGCTGGCAGAGAGGTCCACTTTTGTTTCCTGTATGGGTACTCGGGGTACAACCAAGTTTCAATTGCCCCATAAGATAGGGAAAAGACCTCCTTCACATGTCCCTATGGGATATTTTCCTTAAGAGGATGCCATTCGGCCTCTGCAATGCACCTGCCACATTTCAAAGGTGCATGATGGCCATATTCACTGACATGGTCGAATATATCATGGAGGTATTCATGGATGATTTCTCAGTAGTGGGAAATTCATTTGATGAGTACCTAGCAAATCTGACCCGTGTGCTAAAGAGGTGCATTGAGACGAACCTCGTGCTTAACTGGGAGAAGTGCCATTTCATGGTACAAGAAGGGAACGTCTTGGGGCACTTGGTGTCGAGCAAGGGAATTGAGGTGGACCGAGCCAAAGTAGATGTGATTGAAAATCTTCCACCACCCACATCGGTCAAAGCTATACGTAGCTTCCTTAGGCATGCCGGGTTCTATCGGCGATTCATCAAAGATTTCTCCAAAATAGCCAACCCTCTCTGTAAGTTTCTTGAAAGAGATAACCCCTTTGTTTTTTTCTAATAATTGCAGGATGGCTTTTGAGCAGTGACTGCGAAGTGGGGGCCGTGTTAGGATAGCGAAAGGATAAGATAATGCACCCAATCTACTACACAAGTAGGACATTGAGTGGAGCTTAGCTGAACTACACGGTGACCGAGAAAAAAATGTTAGCAGTAGTGTTCGCCTTTGACAAGTTCATATCATACTTGATCGGGTCGAAGGTAATTGTGTACACTAATCATGCAGACATTAAATATCTGATTGAGAAGAAAGAATCCAAGCCGCGCCTAATTCGTTGGGTGCTGCTGCTGCAAGAATTCGATTTAGAGATTCGTGACCGCAAGGGCAAGGAGAACCAAGTCGCTGACCACCTATCGCGACTTGAAGGTGCTGAGAATGTAGTGGAAGAAGAGGATATTCTGGAAACCTTTCCAGACGAGCAGCTACTCGCCACAAGCATGGAGGATGTGCCATGGTATACAGACATTAAAAACTACCTGGCAAGTGGTATTGAGCCTTATGAACTCTCATCTGTCCAAAAGAAAAGATTTTATCGTGATTGCCACTATTATTAGTGGGATGAACCTCACTTGTTTAGAATTTGTATTGATAACATGATCCGGAGGTGTGTCCCCGAGATAGAGAAATTTTCTATTTTGCAGGCTTGTCACGCGTCAGCATATGGAGGACATTTTGGAGGAGTTTGAACAGCAACTAAGGTTCTAGAGGCTGGATTCTACTGGCCAACTCTGTTCAAAGATGCTCACCAATGTGTGAAGGGCTGTAATGAGTGTCAAAGGACGGGGAACATATCCCGTCGTCATGAGATGCCCATGAACCCGATACAAGAAGTGGAGGTGTTTGATTTTTGGGGGATTGACTTCATGGGTCCCTTTGTCAGCTCCTATGGCAATAAGTACATACTTGTTGCTGTAGATTATGTGTCCAAATGGGTGGAAGCTGCAAAACTCCCCACCAATGATGCAAGAGTGGTGGTGGGGTTCTTGAAGAAAAACATATTCCCCACCAAGGTCCATTATCAGTGACGGAGGCACCCACTTTTGCAATCGTGTCTTCGACAAGTTGCTAGCTAAGTATAATATGTGCCACAAGGTGGAAACCCCTTATCACCCTCAGAAGAGCGGGCAGGTTGAGATATCAAATCGAGAAATCAAGAGTGTGCTAACAAAACCGGTGAACGCCATAAGAACTGATTGGGCGAAAAAGCTTGATGACGCACTCTAGACTATAGAACTGCATTCAAGACGTCAATTGGTATGTCTCTGTACAAGTTGGTGTTTGGAAAGGCCTGTCATCTGCCAGTAGAACTAGAACATCGAGCTTGGTGGGCCCTAAAATAATTGAACCTGGATCTTGATGCTGCGGGCACAAGTCGAGTCACTGAGCTGCATGAGTTGGAAGAATTCAGGTATCAAGCATTTGAAAGCTCGAGGCTGTATAAAGAAAGAATAAAGAGGTTACATGACAAAAACATTGTGGACCGCAACTTCAAACCCGGAGATAAAGTATTGCTCTATAATTCAAGATTGAGATTATTTCCGGTTAAGCTCAAGTCCCGATGGTCTGGACCATTTTGAGTGGTTGAAGTGTTTCCCTCTGGTGCTGTAGAGATTGCTACTGAAGATGGGTCCAATGCCTTCAAGGTTAATGGACAGAGATTAAAACCGTATGTGGGGATGAACGAAACCAAGGAGTTGGTTGTGGTGCATCTTTTTGAACCTCAGAGGGTGAGAGAACCTTAAATGCGCTCATTCTGCGTCATGCCGCAACGTTAAATCATGCGCTTCATGGGAGGCCACCCATTGATTATTGTATTCGTCGTGCCGCGACATTAAATCAAGCGCTGCGTGGGAGGCAACCCATGATTTTAGTTGTTTTCTCTTTTGTGTGTGTTGTAGGTGATGTACATGCCACTAACCCATTATCGAGTGTGCAGGACAAGCTTGGAGGTGTGTGGAGCGAAGACGAGGTCATAAAACAACTCTGGTAAGGTAAATGTGTGAGTAAAACACAACAAAAAAAAATCGAGCCTCAGTCACCGCGGTAGAAACCTAATTTTCTGAACCTTGACGCACGTTCGTCACCGTGACCATGGTGAACCGCGGCGCGACCGCGGAAAAACACCAATTTTCTGAATCACCATCACCGCGATTGCGGCAAAAATTGGTACTCTCTGAATCTCACCGTGACCGCGGCAAACCGCGGCAAAGTGCAGCTTTTCTCAATCTCCCTCCTCGCCTCGTCCGCGACCGCGACGAGTCTTCTGCCGCCCCAGGTATGTGCTTTTTAATTTTTTTTTTATTTTCTTTATTTTATTTTTAACTTTCCCCCATTTTTCTAAAACCTAACCACTTACCCACCCTCCCCCACTTTCCCCTTATTCTAAAACCTCAATCCCTAATTTCCCTCTTCTTTCTCCCTCTTAACAGCCCTCACACCTCTCCCCTCTCTCCCCATATTTTCTCCCTCAACTTCCCCAAACTCACATCAGTTCTACCTCTAACCTCCATTTCTATCCACCCACTGCTCTCATCCACATCCCTGCTCAAGTAAGTCTCTCCTCTCTCGTAATTAATTTTTTTTTGCTTCTCTATTTTTTGTAGTTCATTGTTGTATTGTAGATTTAATGAGGATTCTCCACCACATTTAGGCTAGATATTTTGGGTCCTTTTCTCTGTGGAATTGCTTTAGGGTGGCTTGGTGTAACGATTGACTATCGTGGGAGAAATTCTACTTAGTTGGAGTGACATTGGTACTCGATTGTGGTTGAAATTGGGGAGGATTTGTTCCATATAGGGCTAATATATGCTTGTCACGAATTATGCCCACCTGGTGTTTGTAAAATTGACCCATTGAGCGAATATTTGGTATTGTGACAGTCGTGGTGGTGAAGTCTGAGTAATCACCCGATAGACACACAAATTGATCAATCTATGACAATAAACCTTGTTGTCACAAGTACCATGTCTCAGTCAAGGAAAAGAAGAACCCGACCAGCACTAGCTAGTTTGATTCCACCCGGTTTGTTTCAAAAGATGCTGCAGATAGATTTGAGGCAAAAGCGGCCAGGAAAATGGTCCACGAAGTTCGATTGACAGGGCCACACTACAGCATGAATTCCTAGAGATGTTCACTGAAATAAGGAGACGCCAATTAGAAATCCTCTTTGAAGAACCTGAGGAGGCTAATATCTTGATGGTTCGGGAATTCTATGCGAATTGCCCGGAACATGAGAACCGGGTGGTCACAGTCCGACGAATCAAGGTGAATGCGTCACTGGAGGCCATACGCTGGGCATACCGACTTCTAGCCTTCTCTAGGGATATTTATCACTACCAACTCCATCAGCAACCACCGGTCAATTGGACCATGCTTGTGCAGACAATCTGTGCGGGAGGGGTGCCCACATGGGTAAAACATGGCATCACGCTGAACTCCAATTCCTTCACTTGGGAGGCCAAATGCTGGTTCACCATCATCTGTAGCCGCGTGTTTCCCTCCAGCAATACCACTGATGTCAATCCCACTCGTGCGATGATGGTTTGGTGTTTTGTCAACTGGCTTGACTTCGATGTGGCGCAGGTGCTCCATGATGAAATGTTCATCAGATCGCCTGAGATAGTGAAAGGGTTCTACTTCCCTTCACTAGTCACCAGGATGTGCCGAATAGCTAAGGTCCCTGAGAATCGCCTCCTTGATGGAAAACTGGCGAAGAAGGCCCCGTTCAAAGCTAGCAAAATATCAGTGGGCAAAGATTAGTCGGTCCCTTTTGCTATAGATGACGAGGATGAGATTGTACCTGATGCTGCACAACCTAGGCCATCCCATGATGAAGCGGGCTCCTCTCAACGTCGGCGGAGCACTCGGTTGTCTACCTTGGAGGACGATGTGGCTGGCCTTCGCACCTTGGTGGACAACCTCAATGCCTGAATGGATGCTATGGCCCCCCAAAATGCCAAGTCCAAAAAGCGGATGGTGGCCTGGTTTCGTGTGTTAGGGCACGCCTGTCACCTCGACCCAACCACCGCCTCTGATGACGACTGAAAAACAGGGAACTCTCCTTACCTCACTGTGCTTTATTTTTGTTGACATGGGGACATGCCAATTTTTTAAGTGTAGGGCGGGGGATATTTTTGTTGTTTTATATGTTTGATAGTTTTAGTTTTGTTGGTTGTTGATAATTGAATTTGTTTTTAATCGATTAGTGTTGAATTGGCCCGAAGACGGACACCTTTTGACAGGTCTCTTGAGGGTATCGAGTCGAGCGTAAAAAAAAAAATAATAAAAAGTTTTTGGACTCTTCCCGACGATGGACCTGTTCTTGAGGGAAGTTAGTCCAAAGAAAACACCAAAAAGATTTTTTTTTAGGTAGTGTAGTAACTCCCCCTTGGTTTTTCTTTTGACCATGGTTCTTTTCCAAGGGTTTAGCTTGAACCAAGTATAGTTAGTTTTATTTTTATTTTTTTAGTTGCAAGGTCTAGTTTGGGCGAGGAGCTGAATTGCAAAATGCATCCCTTAGTGTGTTACACCCGAACACCAACGACCCTAGGGTGTGACGCTTAGGATCATTTGTTGACTCTTGTAGATGCCTTAATTTTGCATGTTGTAACTAACTTGAATGATCAGTGGAGTGTTTTGATGAACCAATCTGGAGTGAATTATGTTCCATGTGTGTGTAAGGTATTTTGCATTGTACTCTATGTCCATATTTGATACCTAGAACTTGCCTTGTGTGTGTGCAAAGCGAAATAGTAGTTTGCTCAGTCTTAGAAGTGATATAAACATTTCTTTGTTAAGCAAGACATAAATATGTATCCACCTGATTGCAGTTCACCATAGTTAACTCCTTTGAGCTTATAAGCCTGTTTTGTTGGCAACCACATTACAAACCGTACCCAATTGTTTGAATAGCCTGCCTGTTTGAACCCTATACCTCTTATAAGCACTTGAATTGTAGAGAACATGTAAAAGTCTAAGTGTGGGGTGGTGGTCTGGTTTTTGAGTGGAATCAACGAAATAGAAAGAATGGTGCGAAGCATAAATGAATGAACACCACTGAAAAAAAAGAAAAAAAAAGGAAGAAAGAAGGACAATGAATAAATATAGTCCTTGATGGGTGGTGAGTTGAAGAAAAAAGTGCACCTAATGAAATTTTGGAGTAATCTAAAGAGAGTGGTGGAAATTCTGGCCAAACATAAGAATGGGCTGAAAGCTACAGTAGTTGTATTAAAAGTGCTTAGGGAGGCTAGTCACTATATCTATATATATCCTACCCGTCCCTTAGCCTACACTACAACCAAATCAAGACCTAATTGATCTTAGACTGAGTGGACTCGATTAGTAGAGTATTACACTACGGGCAAGCCTATGGTGTATCTTTGTGGCATATGAATGTTCTTTCCGAGAGTGAGTGAATTCTTTATACTTTAAGTTCCTATTTGTTCTTAATATTACTCTTGTGGAACTACTCTCGATTGTGTGATGTGAGGGAATGTGATTCATGAAGGAAAGGTAAGGCTTGACCTCTGTGTAGAGTACTTTGAGGAAGTAAGAATATGGCATGACATTTGAGAGTCACCGCTTGAGGCATAGATGTTACATGGCTAGGTACAATGCTTGTAAAATGTTCGTGGTGTGACACCGTAGGTAAATGCTTGAGAAGATTAGGCCTGTAGAGTGTGGTTTTGCTTCTCGAGGATGAGCATCGGTTTAAGTGTGGGGTGTTGATAGTAGGTGAATTAGACTATATTTTCACCCTTAATGAACCATACTTTAGTGTGTTTTAAGTGCAAATAATGATAAAAAAATTCTATGATTAGTGTTTTTATGCTTTGCAGGATCTAGTCTATGATGGGAGATACTTTGGCGCGTTTTGGAGCCAATTAAGTGAGTTTAAGGCCAATCGAGAAGAACCCGTGAGAAAAGAACAAGAAAAAGGCAAAGATTGCTGGAAGGGAGCCCACCGCGACCGCGGTCGACCACGGCTGAAGTGTCAAAACGTTGGTGTTTCACCTTGGTCGCTCCGCGTTCCTGCCGCGGCCGAGGGCGAGTACTGAAAAGTCAGAAAACTGAAGGACCAAAGTGCAAAACACGGAAATAATTAGCCTAAACCTATTTAAACCTTATAAACTCGCCCAAGAGAAAAAAAAAAGCTTGTTTTTAGACTCAAGTAGGAGGCAAGAACAAGTGTGAGAAGACAAGTAACAATTAGAGTTTTTCTATTCTCTTTCTTTTATCTTATTTTGAGAATTATGATTTCTTTTGAGTTTTTATCATGTTTGAGCATGAGTAGCTAACTTCTTTAATCTAAGGTTTTGGTGGAACCCGTTGAGGATGAACTTATTGTTATCTTAAATATAGTTTTGCTTGGTTTTCAATCTCTATTTGTTCAACTATGTTTTTGTTGTAGTTGATTGAAGAGCCCTCAATTAGTTGTTCCTATTTAGTGTGTATCTACTCAAGAGAGAGTGCATAATTAGGTAATTGTTGAACAACACCACTCCTGGACTATATGAGAGATCCATAACCGAGGGTTTAAAGGTTGGATTAGAGATAACGATACCTTGGGTGCAATCTAAAGTGAACTGTAATGCAATTTAGCTAGCGTAACTTGAGAGAGTGCGTCTAGTAGATTATCATAATTACTTGAGAAAGATTTATGATAGCCTGAATGTTCATGATTGATAGAGATAACTAAACCAAAACTATAGGAAATACACAAGAAGGGGTTTCATCAACGGGGAAAACTACAACCTTAGACCTTTATCGCATCTGTTTACATCTAAGTATTAGTTGTCTTTTAGTTTGTTTAATTTCTTCAGCTGTAGTAGTAAAAATACCAAAAATTGATATTCATAACCTTTGGGGAAATTGATTATTGAGAATCTAGTAGTCTAACAACAACATTTGATACGTTAGTTCTCTGTGGGATTCAACTCTGGGCTAAATACTCCGATTATATTTGCAACGCCCGCTTAATATTTTAATAGACATAGTTGAGCGTGATCAACGTATGCCCGAAATCGAATTCCGAGGTCCCTAGCTTGAGTTATGGATTTTTATTGAAAAATTAAAAGTTTGAAAAATCTATAGTTTTTAAGAATTGATTTGATTTTTGGCATTGTTGATACCGAGCCCATATTTTGGTTCCGAAGCCCGGTACAAGTATAATATAATATTTTTGAATTATCTGTGAAATTTAGTGGGAAACGGAGTTGGTTTGACGTGATTCGGACGTCCGGTTCTAAAAATAGAGATTTCAAAGCTTTCTTGAAAATTTCATTTGATTTGGTGTGCAATTCATAGTTCTAGGTGTTATTTTGGCAATTTGATCGCGTCAGCAAGTTCATATGATATTTTTAGACTGGTGTGCACTTTTGGTTTTGAGTCTCGAGGGGCTTGGATGTATTTTTGGATCATTGATTGAGAGACTAGTAAAGTTAAGGAATTTGGGAGTTTGACCATGGTCAATATCAGGTTAAGACAACCTCTTTTCAGTGTTTTGAGTGCCTCAGGTCCGTAGCGTGTTTTATGATTGAGATTCATATATAGTTTGTGTCCGGGAGATTCCAGGTGAGGGTTCGGGGTGGTTTTAGATCATTTCGGAGAAGTTTGGGTTTTGCTGGTTTCTAGTGCGACACTATTCATTCGAAACTGTGAACCTTTTATGGAAATTGCGAAAATACCGTTCATCCGAAATTGCGAACAATTTATGGCAATTGCGAAAATACTGTTCATCCGGAATTGCGAATAATTTATGGCAATTGCGAAGAGAATGTTCAACCGGAATTGCGAACAATTTATGGCAATTGCGAAAATACTGTTCATCCGGAATTGCGAACAATTTATGGCAATTGCGAAAATACTGTTCATTAGCAAATGCGATACCTGCAGCTGCACAAAAGATGACTTAGACGGGATTTTTGATTTATTTCCCAAATTGTGCGAATAATACTAGCTCTAGCTCGAACTCAGCTCGGACCTAAACCTGGATCTGCACAAAATTGCAGAGTGCAGTATCAGTACAACCGACTCAATGTATTGGTAAGCGCCGAGCCTAACCTTGGCAAAGTAGTGACGAGGCTAGGACAGGACACCACATAAAACCTGGACATATATAATCATGCTAGCAGAAATAACAACAATTAAGGAATTAAAAACCACAATTAATGGGAAGGGAGCATGTGATAGGGAATTTTTAACATAAGGAGTGAGGGAAACAACAAGACAGAATTAGACAGTGATCAACAATAATTTTAGCAATTAAAAATAGAAAGGAAACTTGCACAACATCACCCTACGTTACTCTCATCCTCACCAGATTATAATTAAGAATGCACGGCATCACCCTTCGTGCTTTTACTCTCTTCCTCACAATATAAATAAATCATGCACGACATCACCCTTCGTGCTTTACACTCTTCCTCACCAATCACAGAATCATCAATAGCATATAAAGAGGAATTTCACAAGAAACAAGTACTTCATCATAGTTTCTATCACCATTTAATATTTCAATCTCAACTCAATGTTCACAATATTATCCACCTCGGTGGAACCAGATACTAACCTTCCAACATTTCAATAACAACAATAATCATAGATGATAGGCTTTAACTTTCACTCGCATGTTATGACCTGACCACAACGTATAGTTACTCGTCACCTCACCTATACATTGTATTTAGTGTACTCACGTTATTTCCTGCACCTTGTGTGCAGATTCAGGTATTTTCTAGACACGGTTGAGGCCGTTGGTTATTTCTGACGCAGATTCTCGGAGTTAGCAAGGTAGCTGCATGACGATCGCAGCCCTGCTTTCCTTCTCCTTTATCTTCCCTTATTTGTACTTGATTAATCCCAGACTATGTTAGTCTTGATATTTTTAGACAGTCTTAGTAGTTACTCATGACTAGTGACACCCCGATGTCAGGCTTTTCTTTCCACACTTTTGTTTGGTTTAAATTTCTTTATTGAAGGTTTTTTTTTTATATTGAAGAACTTGAAAATTTTCTTTAAAAATGAGCATATCGGTTGTTTTGGTAATTGTGTCGGCTTGCCTAGTATGACGATAGACACCGACACGACAGGGTTAGCTCTTGGTCGTGACATAAATAGTTTTATTTTTGTGGGTAACTTTATCACTCACCCTAAAATATGTTCAAAATTTACAATGTATTTAAATGTTAGCCAATTCGTTTAAACTTTAGGACATAACAATCGAAGTTTAAACCTTAAAGTTCAAATTTTAGGACATTGTGTCCTAAAGTTCGAAAATTGTGTCAAAAACTTCAAATCTTATGTCCTGAATTTTAAATAGCACTTTAGAAATTCAGGTCACTTAGTCCTGAATTCCAAATTAGCATTTTAGGATACTTAATTTTGAATTTCGAATTAGCAGCTCAAAAATTCAGGATGCTTAGTCCTGAAATTTGGGTGAATTAGTTAATCTCTTAAATGTATTATAAATTGTGAATATATTTTAAATATGGGTATTATCACTTTTAGCAAGCGCCATAAACTGTTTACATCTGGTAGCCGAAAAAGTGCATAAAATTTGTATAATTTTATTATATAACATACGGAATGCATATATATATATATATATAGACACACAGACACACACACACAGACAAAAAGTATAAATTTTATACAATTTTTGGCTATTATTTTTACAGCGGCTATACAATGCCATTTTTTTATTTTAAATAGCAGGCTTAAAAGTGATTACCGCTGCACTTCACCCGTTAGCGGGTTGAACTTGTATGGGCCCCTTATAATACTTAATGGATCTGGTCCTGCTTTTGGCCCACAGTTCAATTATTTGGCCTAATTAGGTCTTGGCAAGCGCATTTAATATGTCTAGATAGGATGCTGGAATTTGCGAGTCATAACTTAGCGGGGAATGTCATAGTGGATGTCCTAAAAATTCACCCCCGATCTTATTTAAAATGTAATTTTTGCTTGATCTGGTAATTAAATTAATATTAATTATATGAGTTGTTTAGTATTTCCCAAAAGAAGTTTAATTGGTTAAATTTTGTGATGTTATAGAAGATAATTCAGAAATTTTTTATTGCAATAACTGACTTCCAACAGATATCAACTATCTAAAAATTCCTGATTCACACGGTTTGAGGATTGCTTACCGAACGAGGAACTTACATAGAATACAACCTTTTAAAGATTTATTTATATTTTCTACAACTGTTTTTACAAAATTAATTTTAGTATAACTTATTTTAAAATCTTACCTTCTTAGTTAAATTATGTACAACTTTCATATTTTAAAATCTCTCCCTAGATTCTCTCTCACTTAAAGGAAACATCTCAGATTCTCTCTCGCCTTTTATATCAATCACTATCAACCTCCCCCTCCTCTTATTTGTCCAGTAAAGATATTTTAGTATATCACAAGTGTCTATTCCCCTTTTCTTCCTATCATATATTCTGTGTAGGTCAAAATACTTAAAAAAAACTTATTGCTAAGAAAATCATCGAAAATGGTGGTAGAGACAAGATTGAAAAAATTTCAAAATCATGATTTGTTGAAAGAACTAATTTTTTGTTAATATCACATAGTTCTGGTGCACCAACATCGCATGCCAGTCATCACCCTCATTCTAACTATCAACAAGTTGAATCTGGAAAAAAGGAAGATAAACGGATTTCTGAAAAAAGCATGGCAGAGATGAATCTGTGAAAAAATATTGATCTTTTGTCTTTCACACACATGGTGTTTTTATTCATCATCTTTTTTTCCCATTTATTTTATTGTAAATTCAATCAATTATTAAATAGATAAGTTTACGTTTTTGTTTATTTTTCTGAGAAATTATGGTTCAACATTTTTAAATGTTGAATCATGTGGTATTAAGAATTAAAGGAAAAATATCAAAATATTTATGTATGAATTTGGTATAATATATGTAGATACTTTTTATGCTTACATTATACCAAGAAAAATCAAATATTGATGCAATATTCCTATATATTTAGTAATATATATATATATATATATATAAAGAAAATCGCATTTATGAGGACTATATAATAAGTACCATAATATCCATATACTATATATGAATGCATTATTTAGGGACTAGGTAAGACTAACAGTTAGTGAATAACAACAATAATAAAAGGAAACTAACGGTCTCGATATAGAAATATTGACAGAGTTTACATTGTTTTCCCAAAACCCGGTAATACAAGTCACAAGCTTTACGAATCTTCTGCAACTTCTAAATACAACTGCTTGGAAATAAATACAACAGTGTATGAATAGTAAATACAAAGACGGTGACTCCGAAGCCTGTGAACGCAGCAGCAGGTTACCTTGAGTGTCCTCGGCAATCATCCACACAGCTACTAACGATAAATACCTGGATCTGCACACAAAAATGTGCAAAAGTGTAGTATGAGCACACCACAGCGGTGCCCAGTAAGTATCAAGACTAACCTCGGTGGAGTAGTGACGAGGACTAGTCATGACACCACTGGTCTACAAAATAACTGCCATGAATATAGGAACAACCGAACACTACATCTATCTACGAATTTACGGAGCAATTTACAACAATGACAAATATAATGCGGAGGAAAAATTACAAAAATAAGCCACGAAACAACATAAAAATGCAAACAACGATGGACATCAAAACAAGTCAAACCGGGAGAAAGCACAATGCAATAGAGAACTCCAATAACTCAACTATCGTCTGTGTGTTCGCATTGAACCTTAGGCTTTAAAATTCATAAATTGGTGAAAGCCTTTAAACATCAGTTTATATGAAAAACTTTGCAAATATGTCATTTTAGTATAGAAGGCCCTCCTTTGAAAACATACTTTATCCAAATGTATACATATAAATATATTTAATAGAGTGAAAAACCGAAAACGTAGTTTCTTTCAAAATACGAAATTTCCAACGATGTTTTCAGAAATAAATAACTTCCAAATACCATTTTTATGCAAGAGGGATGCTTTTCAAATGTATCTTCGATGTAAAAGTCATTCAAATACAATCATTTCAAAACCCTTACTTTTTCAATAATACTTTCCAATAAAATATCGTAATCGTAATTTCCTCAAGATAAATCTATCAGAACTCAGTCTGTAACTCAAAACTTTCCATACAGTACAGGAGGAAAATCAAGGCTTGTCAATAAATGCAGTAAGAGATCAGTGAAATATTCAAATTGAAAAAACGGAATAGTAATGCAAAGACAAGTGCACAATATCACCCTTCGTGCTTTTACTCTCATCCTCACCAAAACAAGTGCACGACATCACCCTTTGTACTTCTACTCTCGTCCTCACCAAAACAAGTGCACGACATCACCCTTCGTACTTTTACTCTCATCCTCACAATAAATAAATAGAAACGACACGACATTATCCTTCGTGCTTTAGTATCATAAACATGGCACGACATAATCCTTCGTGCTTAAATAAAATAAACATGGCACGACATCCCCCTTCGTGCTTTTACACTCTCATCCTCACAATAAATAAATACACGGCATCACCCTTAGTTCTTTACACTCTTCCTCACCCAAACAACATCAAGAACAACAATTTGACAAAGAAAATCAACAAAAAGAACCATAAATCACAACATCTCGGCAAGGGAATCAACAATGCAAATAATACCATTGACATCATAAACAATAATAGAAAACGTAACATCCCGGCAAGGGAATCAACAAGGCAAACAACATAATCAACAACAGGAATAATAAGAGAAACCACAAGATTCCGGCAAGGGAAACAACTATAACCAATCAAACCCAAACAGTTAACTTCACGGAATAAAACTCAACTTAAACAAAGGCCCAGTAATAGGCAACATCAAGGAATATCAATAACATAAATGTCTAACAATTAGACCTAAGTAGAACTTAAGGTAAAAGTCATATAAATCACAATGTAAGACTCACGGGCATGCTTGACTCCAACGAATAGATGTCCCAACTACGACTAGTCAACTATAAGGCTAGATGACACTAATTATAGTCAATTAGGCAAGTTAGGAAGAAAATATAGCATGATGATAAGGGAAGTAGAATATTCAGTTAAATCAATTAAGGTCAAATAGCCAACAAAGGAATCCAAAAACAAGTAATTCTAATTTAAAAAGGAAAGAATGAAATTAGCAACCAAGGATTCAAATGTAACAATTACAAATCATACACAGGTAACATACGAACCTACGAATCCTAAAAGGCCAATCTAATTGCAAATAAGTCCGAGTACACACTCGTCACCTTGCATACACGGACTACAATCAACAAGGAAGACTTAATCCTACGTGGCAGTTCCCCCCCACAAGGTTAAGCAAGATACTTACCTCAAAGATGACAATCCGGTACTCAAAAATGGACTTCTCGGGTGAAAAGGCCTCTTGATGGCTAAAATATGAAATTCGCCCCTTAATAATACTAAAATGGTCCACAACACTAACCAAATTTCAATCTACAACAATGCAACACAATTGCACCAATATTAGCAAGGTTTCTATACAGTAAGTCATTAAGACATTTATCAAACACCTAGTAGACATAAATCTTTAAATCTCATAACCATAGAATTAGTTCATCCAACTACCACCATTTTCCAACAACTTATCCCACCTTCAATTTTAAATAATTTATAACTTCCAACATCACATGTATGATCATCCACCCACACCCAACCAACAAATTTCATCAAATAATCACCTCTCAATCTCTACAATAATTATGTATTTAAATTGGAAATTTATGGCTTCCGATCACTATACCAAGAGTTCCAATACTTAATTCATACTAATAATCCCATAATAAATCGATATATTTAAGTCTAAGGGTGTAGGATTACCTTTTGGAAGGAATATTGCAAAACCCTTCTTTGAATTCTTGAAGAAATTTCTTGAAGATCTAAAGATTTGATGGTGGATTGAGTTAGTTTTAGGGTTGAATTGATGGAATGAAACACCAAATTAGAAGGGATTACTCACATTGAATATGTGAGAAGTTGGAGGGCTTGATAGAGTGGAGAAGAGCTCAAAAATCCGCCCAAAATGAAGTGGGGAAGTAACCCTCGAAGTCTTATATCAAAATAGGGTTGGGTTCCAAGAAAAAACAAGAATTTGCACAGCCGCGGCACATGGGGCACCGTGGTAGTGAAATATGTGTCTAGAAACAAGAATTTGCACAGCCATGGCGCATGGCGCGTCGCGTGGGGCGGCGCGGTAGTGTAAACGTTTGCCAGCTTTTGGTTATTTGGCCATAACTTCTTGTAGGAGTGTCCAAATGACGAACGGTTTGAAGAGTTATAAACTATACTCGATGAACTTTCATTTGATAGGTTGTGCATCAGATAAATAATTATATATATGTAGATATGATTGTCCAAAGTTTGGTCTTGTGCGTACTCATTTTAAACTTAAGTCTATCATGAAATTTTCCAACTTGACTTAGACTTAGGAATCTCCTTAGATCCCACATCACTTATAATATGTCTCGTACACTCATTATCATATCCAATTGATATCGATCATATTAACAGTCCTCGTCGGCACACAAAATGATATAATTAGCATTCATCGACTTTCTTAATAGTGCTTAAGTGCTTTAAAAAATTCTCGGGGTGTTACAATCTCCCCCACTTAGGATCATTCGTCCTCGAATGAGAAGTAGAGTCCGCCCCCAAACACATAACTTAACTTATCTCTTCTTTCGCACATCTCAATCTCCCAATTTTACTAACTCGTAAATTTTTCAGAAATTTTGGCAGAGTCATCCCTGCAATTGGGCCTATCCACCTGTCAGAGTAACACCAAAACAACTCCTAACAACACATCCACAACCAAAAGAAGCATCACAATTTATATATCAATAAAACTAATCTCAGGATTACAAGCAGTGCATTATCATAATGATATCCGGACATGAAACACATTATATGTCTGGCATAACTACATCTCTGTTCTTGATAGTTGTTCATAATCGATTACAACATTATCAATTAATCTCATGTTAAAAAAATCTCATTTCAAACCTCCACTTTATTAACAATGAGACGCGAGGCATGAAGACCTCATAATTATTTTCCCGGATTAACAAGTCACATTTAATGCCACCTAGGCACTCACCTCGTAGGCTAAAACTCAATAATTACAACGCGAAAATGACTGAATATGAAAAGAGAAACACATAAGGGAACTATCAAACAAGCTCATCGGCATAACTCTATATCGATACCGACTTACCAAAAGCAATATAACAAGGAAGAAGCAAAGAATATGAACAAATAAGAAGGATTCCATACTGATAAAAACATTTCTACCGCGGTACTCAGCCCGGTCCAAACATATCGAATCACAACTATCACGAGGATCTCGCCCTCAACTCTGAATCACATACCGAAAATATATCATACCAATTGAAATTCCTCCACTAATTCATCTCAGCTGATAAAATGACAATGCCAACTGAACTCACATCTCGATGGAGTATCAAATCACAACTCGTAAACAAAATACTCAGGAAAATCACATAAAGCTTACCACGAAGAACAACAAGGACTCACTTCCAGTTTCACTACTATCAAGAAGGAAATAAACAACGATAGACACGATTACTACTCATAGAATCTCCCAACAGGAGCAAACACAAAATAGAGTGCAAAACATGAAACTCACCCACAAATGAAACAACAAACAAGGGAAACTCGTCCTGACCAATAGAACTATAGTGAAATACAATCGGTGCTCATATGTAACACATCAAATCATACCTAGGTGATGATATTTAGCACAACGACCTCTAGGATACTATATGAAACACATCAATGGGTTCCCCTCTCTTGGGCGCCCTCTACTCACCTGAATACCCTGCTATAACACACCTGCTTGAATCCTGGAACAATCTCTCACCCTGTGACTCACATCTCCACACTCAAAAAAACCTCTCTGCTTACGTGGCTGTGGAAAACATACAATACGAATCCTCTAAGACCCATGAGTACCTGAAAACCCCTATGCGAAGCTGGTGATGAAAGTTGAACTGGCCGATCCACAAAACCTCCACCGTATTGCACCCTGCCTCTATAATAAGGAACCGTAGATCCCTCCGGTCTACGAGGCCTCCTTGCCTCCCTGAACTCTCTCTCCTGATCTCGTCTGTCCTATCACTCCCGGTCCCACATGCTCTCAAACCAGCGAGCGATCACTACTACCTGCTGAAATGAGGCATCCTACTCTAACTCTCGAGTCCCACTAAACCGAATATCATGCCTGAATCTCCCAATGACTCTACGGACTCATCTCCTAGCTGAAGCAACCAAACGAGGTGTATGTTTGGCCAACTCACTGAATCTAACGACATACTCCAATAGTGACGTAGCGCCCTGACGCAACTGCTCAAACTATGCGCGCCGAACATTCTGAAGGAACTGAGGTGCAATCGCCCTCAAAACATCTCCGAAAACTGAATCCATGCTAGTGAAGCTAACTCGGCCAGGTTACCCCAACTCATATGCTTCCACCACTGATCAACCAACTACTCTAAACCTGAGACGTGACAAAAACAATCCCGCTCGTCTCCACAACACCTGAAGTACGAAGAATATAGTGACACTCCTCCAGGAAACCCTGGGCACCATGTGTCACCCATACACTGAAAGATATGAGGGTGGTACTTCCAGTACCTCTAAATTTCAAGGTGCTCTTCCTCCGATGTTGCTGCCCTAACCACGTGCTGAACTGAAACCACATGTCGTGCTGTCATGACAACTGGAACCTGACCAATATGATCTCGCTGCTCTGGAGCATAGACGGTGGGAGTCTGAACTCCTCCCCTTATCTGTGAAGCAACTGGTGCACTAGAATCAACCCTGCCTGAGTCAATGTACCAATAATACTCAAAACTATGCCAAAGCCAACCGAAGTCCGGGGTAGCAACAGGCACCCCCAGTACCCGTCCCCCTAACTAGAACTACTGGCGACTCCTCAACGGCTGCTCTAGTAGGCATCTTAACTGCAGCATGTACTCCTCTTTGGCCTCTGTCTCTGAACCTTGCGACATTTGCCTCGGGGTAACATCATCAGGAACCGCCGTTCGTGTCCTCACCATCGGTGAGAGAATGGAACGATAATTTCAAACTTCAAAATCAATAAACTCGCACGATAGGAATGAAGGAAGTGAAATGGTCTTAATAGTTCCGTAGCCTCTCGAAGATAAGTACAGACGTCTCCGTACCGATCCGCAAGACTCTACTAAACCCGCTTATGACTCGTATGTCACGACCCGTTTTCGGGTTGTGATGGCGCCTGTCGTGGAACCAGGCTAGCCAACCGTTACAACGATACTCAATTCGTTACTATAGAAAATTTACTCATCATTGGCTCAATTCATAGAAATACTGACATTTTTAATCATTTAAACAGTCTAACAAAAGAAGTAAACTCCAACAATCACCCTAGGATCTGGAGTCCCGCAGTCATGAGCTACTAACATCAATACAACTGAGAATAATAAAAACTGAAGCTTTAAGTTTCAATGTTCCGATACAGAAAGGAGAATAGGGAAAGGAGGGACGGGACAGCGAACGCCAGCTTCTACCTCGTCGGCTCTGGGAGAATAGCTGCTATCACCGCTCCGCGTCAAAACTCGGTGCACCTGGATCTGCACACACAGTGTGCAGGTAAGTAACGAAAACAACCTACGGTCTGAGGAGGTAGTGACGAACTCAACCTCCGTAAATCACAGTTCAAATAATGAATATTTCAGGAATAACCGAGTATATCAGTGACAATATCCGTAAATAACAATTAAATGCCATGTATGTATCATGCAACTCTCACAGGTAGTCCTCTCGGTACACATAATTGGCCATTGGCCCAGGGAAATCCATCCCGTAACATGTACGACGTGGTGACTCAGTCACTAAGTACCGAGGGAGCAGGCCAATTCAGCCTTTCGGAGAAATCCATCTCCGGGATATCATACTCATCCATAATCCGTACCAGGGAAATCCATCCCTCCATATCTCATGAACAATATCTGTGCCAGGGAAATCCATCCCTCTATGTGTCATGTCTCGGACAAATCCATGTCCAGGGAAATCCATCCCTCAATATCTGTGCGCTCACTGGGGGTGTAAAGACTCCGGAGGGGCCGCCAAGGATATGGCCCAAGCGCTATATATATATCAATCCCACGAAGGGTATGTCATATTTCAACATTTGGCTCTAGGCCCATACTTGGTCAGAATTACCAGTCTCCTCCCAATACTCTCATTATGTAACAGCCCAAACAATGGCAATGCATGATAAATAAATAAATTCTAAGACTGAAATACGAATAAGTGTATAATAACAGGACTGAGTATGCACAAGTAAAGCTTACAATAGAAATAACAGTAACGGACCCCTTCCGGTCTCCACATATAGACATGAAGTCTTATCATTTATACTTGTTATGTTACTTTTAGTTTCTACGCATTAATAGCGTTCACAGTACCGATATCATGATGGAATAACAGTTAAACTGTGCCTGGGGATAAGCCGGGCCACAACAAATCAACCAACACTCATATGCCCGTCACTTGGCGAGTGTATCATAGTAACTATCATCAATTAGCATGTACATTGGGGTTTTGAACCCCTCAGTTCCAAGGTTGAAGCCGTTACTTACCTCGGAACCGGCTCAACTCTACTCGGCCTGGCCGTTTCCTCGAGAATCGGCCTCCAAATGCTCCAAATCTATCAATAATCAATTACATGGCGTCACAATGTGCTAAGGAACAGTCCCAAAATCACAATTTAGCAAAAATACCAAAATCCCGAATTCGGTCAAAACCCGGCCCTCGGGCCCACGTCTCGAAAGTCAGAAATTTTCACAACACTAGGTCCCTTGTCCTTTCCCGAGTCTAACCATACCAAGAACACGAAAATCGGACCTCAAATGGTCCTCCAATTCCCCCATTCTTCCTCTCTTAAACCCAAGCCCTAACCACCATTTTTCTACTGTTTTTACCCATGATTTCAACCTAAAATCATTCTTAATGCACAATATGATGAGTTTTGAGTCCAAGAAACTTACCTTCTTGAAGAAACAACGAAACCCCTCTTCAATTTCCTTCAAAACCTCCAACCCGTGTGTAAAAATGGTGAAAGAGGACAAATTTCGCGAAGGCTGCCTTTTTATAGTTCTGCCCAGGCATTTCCGCAACAGCGAGACATTTCTCGCACCTGCGACTCCGCAGGTGTGACATTTTAACCGCACCTGCTGAAGTCACTTAAATGCCCAGGCTCCGCGCCTGCGATCGCTTTACCGCAACGGCGGGATCGCAGGGGCGACACATTGACCGCGCCTGCGATCCTTCACTTAACCCTCAGAGTCCGCGCCTGCGAACCCATCCCCCGTACCTACGACCTCGCAGGTGCGACCTTTCTTCCGCCCTTGCGATGAATTTCCGCCCCTGCACCTTCACTCTCACGCCTGCGATGTCCGCACCTGCGGCCCAAGCATCGCAGGTGCGATCACACCAGCAGTAGCAGCTTCAGCTGCATTTCAAGTC
>ML281569.1:25002-54212 GCA_005239495.1 Nicotiana undulata
TGAACACACTCCTAAGTCCCAAATCACCTAACGAAGCTATCTGAACCATAAATTCCGCATTTCGAGTTCGTTCACCAATAAGTCAACTCCGGGTTGACTTTTCCAACTCTAAAGTTCTTGTTAGAGACTAAGTGTCTCAATCCACTCTATTTTCACTCCGAACCCGAACCAACCAACCCCAATACCCCATGAACAGTCTAACCGAGCTACTACAAGACATAAATAAAGGAATAGATGCGTATACTGCGTAACGACGGACCGGGTCGTTACATCGTAGCACCTATGAACCTAGAGCTCTGATACCAACTTGTCACGACCCAAATTTTATCTCTGTTGGGTATCGTGATGGCACCTAGTCTTAGGGACTAGCTAAGCCAAAAAGTTAGTGAATAACAACAATAATAAAAGGAAACTAACGGTCTCGAAATAGAAATCTTGACAGAGTTTACATTGTTTTCCCAAAACCCGGTAATACAAGTCATAAGCTCTACGAATCTTATACAACTTCTAAATACAAATGTTTGGAAATAAATACAACAGTGTATGAATAGTAAATACAAAGACGGTGACTCCGAATCCTGCGAACGCAGCAACAGGTTACCTTGAGTCTCCTCGAAAATCACCCACACGGCTACTAATGATAAATACCTGGATCTGCACACAAAAATGTGCAAAAGTGTAGTATGAGCACACCACAACGGTGCCCAGTAAGTATCAAGACTAACCTCGGTGGAGTAGTGACGAGGACTAGTCATGACACCACTGGTCTATAAAATAACTGCCATGAATATAGGATCAACCGAACACTACATCTATCTATGAATTTACGGAGCAATTTACAACAATGACAAATATAATGCGGAAGGAAAATTACAGAAATAAGCCACGAAACAGCATAAAAATGCACACAACGATGGACAACAAAACAAGCAAAACCGGGAGAAAGCACAATGCAATAAAGAACTCCAATAACTCAACTCTACGTCTGTCTATTCACATTGAACCTTAGCCTTTAAAATCCATAAACTGGTGAAAGCCTTTAAAAAACAGTTTATATGAATTTTTTTGCAAATATGCCCATTTTAGTATAGAAGGCCCTCCTCTGAAAACATACTTTCTCCAAATGTATACATATAAATATATTTAATAGAGTGAAATACCGAAAACGTAGTTCTTTCAAAATACAAAATTTCCAAACAATGTTTTCTGAAATAAATGACTTCCAAATATCATTTTTATGCAAGACGGATGCTTTTCAAATGTATCTTCGATGTAAAAGTCATTCAATATAATCATTTCGAAACCCTTACTTTTTCAATAGTACTTTCCAATAAAATCTCATAATCATCTTTTCCTCAAGATAAATCTATCGAAACTCAGTCCGTAACTCAAAACTTTCCACACAGTACATGAGGAACATCAAGTCTTGTCAATAAATGCAGTAAGAGATCAGTGGAATATTCAAATTGAAACAACGGAATAGTAATGCAAAGACAAGTGCACGACATCCCCCTTCGTGCTTTTACTCTCATCCTCACCAAAACAAGTGCACGACATCACCCTTCTTACTTCTACTCTCATCCTCACCAAAACAAGTGCACAGAATGACCCTTCGTACTTTTACTCTCATCCTCACCAAAACAAGTGCACGATATAACCCTTCGTTCTTTTACTCTCATCCTCACAATAAATAAATAGAAACGGCACGACATTATCCTTCGTGCTTTAATATCATAAACATGGCACGACATCACCCTTCGTGCTTTTACACTCTCATCCTCACAATAAATAAATACACGGCATCACCCTTAGTGCTTTACACTCTTCCTCACCCAAACAACATCAAGAACAACAATTTGACAAAGAAAATCAACAAAAAGAACCATAAATCACAACATCCCGGCAAGGGAATCAACAATGCAAACAATACCATTGACAACATAAACAGTAATAGAAAACGTAACATCCCGGCAAGGGAATCAACAAGGAAAACAACATCATCAACAATAGGAATAATAAGAGAAACCACACGATCCCGACAAGGGAAACAACTATAACCAATCTCACCCAAACAGTTAACTTCACGAAATAAAACTCAACTTAAACAAATGCCCAGTAATAGGCAACATCAAGGAAATATCAATAACATAAATGTCTAACAATCAGACCTAAGTAGCGCTTAAGGGAAAAGTCATATAAATCACAATATGAGACTCACGGGCATGCTTGACTCTAACGAATAGATGTCCTAACTACGGCTAGTCAACTATAAGGCTGGATGACACTAATTATAGTCAATTAGGCTAGTTAGGAAGAAAATATAGCATGATGATAAGGGAAGTAGAATATTCAGTTAAGTCAATTAAGGTCAAATAGCCAATGAAGGAAATCCAAAAACAAGTAATTCTAGTTTAAACATGAAAGAATGAAATTAGCAACCAAGGATTCAAATGTAACAATTACAAATCATACATAGGTAACATACGAACCTACGAATCCTAAAAGGCCAATCTAATTGCAAATAAGTTCGAGTACACACTCGTCACCTCGCATACACGGACTACAATCAACAAGGAAGACTTAATCCTACGGGGCAGTTCCCCCACACAAGGTTAAGCAAGATACTTACCTCAAAGACGACAATCCGGTACTCAAAAATGGACTTCTCGGGTGAAAAGACCTCTGGATGGCTAAAATCTGAAATTCGCCCCTTAATAATACTACAATGGTCCACAACACTAACCAAATTTCAATCTACAACAATGCAACACAATTGCACCAATATTAGCAAGGTTTCTATACAGTAAGTCATTAAGACATTTATCAAACACCTAGTAGACATAAATCTTTAAATCTCATAACCATAGAATTAGTTCATCCAACTACCACCATTTTCCAATAACTTATCACACCTTCAATTTTAAATAATTTATAACTTCCAACATCACATGTATGATCATCCACCCACACCCAACCAACAAATTTCATCAAATAATCACCTCTCAATCTCTACAATAATTATGTATTTAAATTGGGAATTTATGGCTTCCGATCACTATACCAAGAGTTCCAATACTTAATTCATACTAATAATCCCATAATCGATATATTTAAGTCTAAGGGCGTAGGATTACCTTTTGGAAAGAATATTGCAAAACCCTCCTTTGAATTCTTGAAGAAATTTCTTGAAGATCTAAAGATTTGATGGTGGATTGAGTTAGTTTTAGGGTTGAATTGATGGAATGAAACACCAAATAAGTAGGGATTACTCACATTGAATATGTGAGAAGTTGGAGGGCTTGATAGAGTGAAGAAGAGCTCAAAACTCCGCCCAAAATGAAGTGGGGAAGTAACCCTCGAAGTCTTATATCAAAATAGGGCCGGGTTCCAAGAAAAAACAAGAATTTGCGCAATCGCGGATGATGGGGCTCCACGTGGTAGTGAAATATGTGTCTAGAAACAACATTTTGAAGTGTTATGGAAATTTGCACAGCCGCGCCGCATGGCGCGGCGCGTGGGGCGGCGCGGTGGTGTAAAAGTTTTCCAGCTTTTGGTAATTTGGCCATAACTTCTTGTAGGAGTGTCCAAATGACGAAGGGTTTGAAGCGTTATAAACTAGACTCGATGAACTTTCATTTGATAGGTTTTGCATCACATAAATCATTATATATATGTGGATATGATAGTCCAAAGTTTGATCTTGTGCGTACTAATTTGAAACTTTAGTCTATCATGAAAATTTTCAACTTGACTTTGACTTAGGACTATCCGTAGACCCCACATCACTTATAATATGTCTCGTAAACTCATTATAATATCCAATTGATATCGATCATATTAACAGTCCTCGTCGGCAGACCAAATGATATAATTAGCATACATCGACTTTCTTAATAGTGCTTAAGTACTTTACAAAATTCTCGGGGTGTTACAACTTAAGAGCTCTATTATTTATATACTATTTAAAGAATATCAAATTTAAGAGGACTATATATAGTATATAGTGTATAATTGTCACGACCAGATTTATCATCCGAAAGGTATTGTGACGGCGCCTAGTCTCTACTACTAGGTAAGCCTAAATTTGCAGAAGATATTAAAACACAAAACAATAAGTAAAGATAGAGTAAGGTAAATCTATTAAGTAAAATATAGCCACTCGGCATGTACAAGAAAATTTCCCAAAATCCGGAATGTCACTTTTAAGTCACAAGCTCTATACTGTATCAGCTCTATACAACGAGAAAGAAATACAAAAAGGTCTCTATCTAACTGGAGTGGAAGGTGACTCGGAGAATTCTGCGGACGCGGCAGAATTACCTTACGGTCTCCTCAAGCAGCTACGACGATCACTAGCCACGTGACTGAGAGCTAGAACCTGGATCTGCACACGAAAAACATGTGCAGGAAAGGGCGTGAGTACTCCACATTCGGTACCCAGTAAGTGCTAAGCCTAACCCCAGTCAAGTAGTGACGAGGTCAGGTTAAGGCTCTACTGGATTTTATAAATTTAAACAGTTTAAAAGTGTAGAGAAGAAATAAATTTTAAAGTAAACATTTCAAATGAATAATCTGAATTATACAGCAAAAATGGAGCTCTCGGCTCAGCACAACGTATCTCACAGTGGAAACTCCCGGGATACCGTCCCGTAGTTCCAATCATAATCATGCATTATAGGGGGGATCTCCCAGAATACGTCCGTAGCCCCCAATTTAAATATGTAGTACATGTGGGGATCTCCTAGAATACGTTCGTAGTTCCCAATTTAAATATGCAGCGCGAAGTGAATGCCAAATAAATACCAATTCTAGCAGTACACCAAGGTAAAGATAAGAGAGCAAGGAACAACTAGCTAAACATGGCACATAGGGTATAAATTAAGCAATTCAATATGAAAATAATAGGCATGCTTACCTAATCTAAGATGAACAATTAAACGCATAGGAATGATGTAATAGAAGTACAAGGCACTGTATAATTTTTGAAGAAAAAGTGAGTTTTTTTTACAGAAATAGCCCGTGTACGTACTCGTCACCTCACGTACACGGCGCCCATACAACAATTATATTAAAACAACCTAAGGAAAAATTTCCAACACAGAGGTAGGCAAGCCACTTACCTCGACTGATCTACTCAACTTGAAACCATGTTTTTGCCAGGAGTATCCGACTCCGAATGTCCCAAATCTATTCAATTCAATTGCATAATGTAAATATCATTTAAGAAATTAATTTAGCTAATTAAATCGAATCTAATACACGAATTTAGGAAAATTTCCCAAAATGTCCCCCAAGACCACATCTCAGAATCGGGTGAAAGTTAAAAATTTAGAACACCCATTCACTCACGAACTCACTCAAACAAGAATCATCAAAATCCGACGTCGAAGATTTCTACTTGGGGAACTTTCATCCCATTTTCATACATTTTCACTCAAATTCCTTGATTAGATTGAAGAAATTGCCTAATCCCGAGCTACAGATCATTTTTAGAAAATATGAATTTCAAACCCTCGTATTTGGTATTGACTGCTCAGCAATCCCGCACCTGCGCCCCATTGGACCGCACCTGCGGAAATTACATCGCAGGTGCGGAATTTCATTAAGTGGGCTGGAGCCGCACCTGCGATCATTGGGCCGCATCTGCGGAACCTCGACCACACCTGCGAGCCTGGATGACCTTGGCCAAGTCCGCACCTGTGAAGCTCCCATCCTCACCTGCGTGTCCGCACCTGCAACTCCTCTTTCGCAGGTGCAAAACACCAGAATCAACAGTGCTTCAGCTAGTTTTTAAGTTCAAACCATCCTGTTGAGCATCTGAAACATCCCCGAGGCCCCCGAGACCTCAACCAAAACTACCAACAAGTCCTAATACCTCATCCAAACTTAGTCGAACCTTCAATAACACATCACATAACACCAAAATCACAATTTATGCATGGATTCAAGCCTAAGGACTTATGAATTTTTCAAAATCCACAACCGATGCCGAAACATGTCAAAACTAATTCGAATGACCTCAAATTTTACACACCGGTCATAAATGACATTACAGACCTACATCCACTCTCGGAATTCTATTCCGAGCCCGATATCAAAATTTCACCTGTCGGCCGAAATTGCCGAAATTCTAACTTTCGCCAATTCAAGCCTAAATCTACTACAGAGCTCGAAAATACATTCCAGACACGCTCCTAACCCCGAAATAACCTAACGGAGCTAACGGAGTTGACGTAATTCCATTCTGAATCTTTCTTCACACGGTTCCGACTACGGTCCGATTTCTAAAGATTAAACTCACATATAGGGACTATGTTCCAAAATTTCTCGGAAATTCGCAACTAATCATTCCGACAAGTCCCATATGCAGGTATAAACGTGGGGAAAGCAGTTATTAGGGGATCGGGGTGCTAACTCTCAAAACGACCGACCAGGTCGTTACAATAATATATTTATACTATGTATAAATATATAACTTCTTTAAGTATATTGCATATTTTAGGTAGAAATTATATTGTTTTATTTGTACATGTTATTTAACCATTATTTCATATATATAAAATATATATTATATTCTATTTAAATATATGCCTTATACGACATATTACAATATATCCATATCACTATATAAATAGTATACAATTTATCAAAAAGATAGTATATTATTACTCAATGAATATAGACATACGATGAATCTCTCACCTATTTTTAATGAAAACAAAATGACATCTTTTAAGAGATAGATCATTGTATTTAAGTTGTAGTAAATTTGATTAGGTTAAATTTTAGGGATTTGTTGATTTTTTGAGAAATAATTGATTGTTGTCAATTCAGTTAAGCTTAAATTTAAGAAATGATGAATATATCATTAAATTTGGTAAATGTTTGGGATTTTTATTTAATTATTTATGTAGAGGTAACCATGTAAAGGTAATAAGGTCCATCACGCCTTCCATATTAAACTCATTCTCACATAAATTTGATGTAGTGATTTCATATATAACTGAACAATAGGTGTGCTCATAAGTTCATAAAGTCCGATTTGAGGTGTGATTCGTAATTTTAATATTATTTGATGTGATTTGAGGCCTCTAGTAGGTCTGTGTTGTGATACGAGACTTGTTGGTATCTACGGACGAGGTCCCGTAGCGGCTTGAGTGAGTTTCGAATAGGTTTAGGTTGTGTTGCGCTTGTTTTTTATGCTTCGACGTCGTTTCCTCAAGCATAAATGGTTCCAAATTAAGTAAATGGACTCCAAATCCAGTTTTTATTGAAGCATTAGATCCGTATCGTAAATTCAAATCCATATAAAAAAGAATCGTCGAATTCGGACATTGTATGAGAGAGTTATGCTCATTTGGGAAACTGATGGTATCTGGCGTAGTCGCAATTGCGAACGTTTTTATCGCAATTGCGTTTCCTAGTTCACAATTGCAAACATTTAGTCACGATTGCGACATTTTCCAGCCCTGTTCTTGTCACGACCCAAAACCCAACCAGGTCGTGAGCCTATCGTGGAACTAGGCAAGCCTACACTCTTAACCAATTCGTTTTCTTATCATAACAATATTTAAATATTAACCTTTTTCCATCAGAGGGACCGAAATAAAAGATAGAATCAAACTCAAAATACTGTAAAAAAAGAGAAATCCCCCAAAATCTGGTGTCACTAAGTCCTGGGCCATACTACAACTGTGCCAAAGTACATCAAGACAAACAATTGTCTGAGAAATAACTAACAAAATACATAAAGGAAGATAGGGAAGGAGAAAGGCAGGTCTCTCCAAAGCAGCTACTTCGCTCTCTCCGAAGATGAACCACATCAAAGATCAGGTGGCACTATCGTGACCTGAGATACCTGAATCTGCACACAAGGTGCAGGGGGTAACGTGAGTACACCAATTCAATACGTAACAAGCCCAAACTGTGGGCTGAGAGGTAGTGACGGACTAAACCTCCTCATTTATATCATAATCAATGTACAAAAATTTAGGCATGCTTTCAGTTAACTAGACAGCTCAAGGTGATAATACAATTACAGTTCTGAAAAGTTTAACATATATAACTCAATGTATTTTACATGTTAATGCATAAACAATATGAAATGCACAATGTGCTCCCACTCTTAAATACTCGTCCACTCAGTACTGTATATGGATCGCATGGCCCAGGGAAGATCCATCCCAGAATATATATACACATCAAACAGAAGTCACTCAGTACTGAGGAAGGTCGATCCAGCCCTATGGAGAAGATCCATCTCCAGATAATGATATACCTCACAACCACTCGGTACTATATATGGCTCAACGGCCCAGGGATGATTCATCCCAGAATAAGTATACACATCACTAACATAGTCGCTCAGTACTGAGGGAACAGACCAATCCAGCATCATGGAGAAGATTCCCCAAAACTACCCCGACCTTGATGACGCCTATCGCGTTACTAGGCCAGCCAATTCAAAACTTAAAACATAAAGTAACCTTTCATTTAAATCATCACTAAGACGATATCTCATAAAAATTCCGTTTAAGCATTTTAAAACAGACAATGATAAACCAAATAGCTAAAACACAGCCCAAAAATCTCGGAGTTGGCCAAACCCGACCCTCGGGCCCACGTTTCGGAATCCGATAAAAATTACAAAACTAGAATACTTACACTCTCACGAGTCCATACATACCAAATACATCAAAATCCAACAACAAACGACCCCTCAAATCCTCAAATTAAAGTCTTCAATTTTAACCCTTAATTCCCATAAATTTCATGTCTAATCAGTTAGAATTCACCATAGAATCGAATATTGAGTTCAAAAACATTACCTCAAGGTGTTACCCCTCGAATTCCTCTTCAAATCCTCTCAAAAGGCTCCAAGTCCGAACACAAATGGTGGGAAAATGACAAAATTTCGTGCAGGCAAGAACTTATATGTTCTGCCTAGCGTTTACCGCATCTGCAGATATTTCCTCGCACCTGCGATCATCGCGTTGTAATGACCCCGTCGGTCATTCCGCAGAATTTGCATCGTTATTCCTGTTTCTGCCTTGTTATGCATTGTTTAGCTGTTTATGATGTGTTGGAGTCGATTGGCTCGGGTTCAGAATGGTTGTAGTGAGAATTGAGACACTTAGTCTCTAAAACTAGCTTTATAGTTGTAAAAGTCAACCGGGAGTTGACTTATTGGTAAACGATCTCGAAATGCATATTTTATGGTTCGGATAGCTTTGTTAGGTGATTTTGGACTTATGAGTGTGTTCGAAATATTTTTGTGATGTCCGGTGTAGAATTAGGCTTGAATTGGCGAAAGTTAGTTTTTGGTGATTTCCGATCGGCAATGGAAAAATAGGCTATCGGGGTCGGAATGGAATTCCGGAAGTTGGAACAGGTTCGTAATGTCATTTTGGATATGTGTGCAAAATTTCAGGTCAATCGGAGGTGGTTTGGATGGTCTCGACATCATTGGTGGAATTTAGGAATTTCAAAGTTCATAGTCTTGAATTTGATGTGATTTTGGTGTTTTGATATTATTTTGGGTGTTCCGAGAGTGCAACTAAGTTTGAATGATAATTTATTATGTGTTGGTATATTTGGTTGGGGTCCAGAGGGGCTCGGGATTGATTTCGGATGGTTAACGGAAAGTTTTGGAGTTGGAAAATTGCAGCAACAACTGCTGGTGTTCTGCTACTGAGATTTTTGCACCTGCGGATGTTTGACCGCAGGTGCGAGCTGCAGGAGCGGCCATGTTGACCGCAGGTGTGGGATCAAGGGCCCTTGGAGGAAGAACCGCAGAAGCGGAATTTTAGCCGCATTTGCGGGCCGCAGGTGCGACACTTGGGCCGCAGATGCGTGATTTGGTCCGTTTAATGAATTTACGCAGGTGCGGTCCCCTAGAGCGCAGGTGCCTTACTCATGTGCGAAAGTATAAAAAGAGGACTTAACGATTTTTAGTCTTCTTTTCACCATTGTTGTGCGGGATTAGAGCTTTTTGGAGGGTTTTTGAAGAGGAAAATGTTTGTTCTTCATTGAGGTAAGATTTTTGGACTCATTAACTCGATTATATGTGATTAAGGACCAAGTTAACAGTGTTTAATTGGGAAAATCAGTGGAAAAGGGGAAAACTAGGGTTTGAGTTTAAGAGACCTTCTAGGGGTGATTTGAGGGGTCATTTGGATTCTGATTTTAGAGTTCTTTATATGTACGGACTCGTGAGATGATGAGGATAGTTTTGGTATAAATTTTGTCAAGTTCTGAGATGTGGGCCCAGGGGTCGGGTTTTTGCTAATTTCGGATTTTGTGCATAAAGTTGATATTTTTCGATTGAGTTTCAACCCCCTAGCATAAAATAATCTGATCTTGATAGATTTGGAGCACTCGTAAGTTGATTCGAGGGGCAAGCGTGTTGCGGAGTAGCTTATCGGGCTAGTTTGAAGTAAGTAATATCTTTAAATCCTGTCCTGAGGGTATGAAACCCGGACTTTACATCCTTTCACAGTTTTGGAGTGACGCACACACTGGATGACGAGTGTGTGGCGTGCACAGATTGGAGATTTGGAATTATGTTCCTTTTGAGGTAACTATTGAGTTGCGAAACTGCTTTTAAAGCATATGTTAAATAATATTACTATGTTTTGAAATATTTAGGCTATAAGCCATGTTTGGGGCCTAGTGCCGATTTATTTTAACCCCTCGGGGGCTATTTTCTAATATTCTTACTATTTTGATCATGATTTTACACTCAGTCCTTCTTGTTAAATTGCTGACACTCAAATTTGTTGACATTGTTATTTCTTGAAATGAAATACTGTTTTGGGTCGAGAACCCCGTTTATATATGGTCCGAGTGGCATGTTGAGAGTGTATGACAGAGTGAGGTCGAGAGCCAATATTGTTAGGATATTTATGATATGAGAGAGGCCGAGTGCCTGAGTGACTGATGCCATGACTTGGCTTTTTATAGCGCTTGGACTGTAGGAGCCCCTCCGGAGTCTGTACACCGCCAGTGAGCGCAGGTTCCTATTGAGTGTGAGTGCCGAGTGCCGAGTGACGAGTGATTGGGAGGTATGAGTGACTGTAACTGAGTGATGGTGAGGTGCTGAGTGACTGATTATGAGTGATGATTTGGCTCGAGGGGCAGTTTATACTGATATTTTGCTAAGCTTTTGATTATGATTCACCTCATTTTTCATACTGAGATTTTTGGGAGTTTAGTGAGAAACATTTGAAAATATACTTGTTCAATGGATTTTTACGGAAACTGGTTTTCACACATACGTACTAGATGTATACTTTATATTGGCTCGGTATTTTACTATTTGTGAATTGGTGTTTTGTGCTGTGTGTTTCTTATCTCCAGACTTGATTTATTTTCGTTACTAATGAGTTGGCATATTCATCATTATTCCATGCACCTCTGTGTGCAGATCCCGGTACTGGTTTTGAGCAGTAGCCATCTGAGCTCGTTCATCAACAACATTTGGGATTTCGAGGTAGCTGTCCAGCGTCCACAACTTCTCCATTTCCCTTCCTTCATTAGTATTTAGTATTTTGTTTTGAGACATTATTTTATGACATTAGAAGTGTTAGTATTATTCTTAGATGCTCGTGATCAGTTGACTCCAGTTATGGGGAATAATTTAGACGGTTAGGTGATATTATGCTTTGTTAAAGACTTAGAAGATTTTATACTTGCTATGGAATATTATTAATGATTTTGAGGGGATTTTATTAAAAGAAATGTGTAGTTATGCGATATTGGCTTGCCTAGTTCCACAATAGGCGCCATTATGACCAGTTAGGATTTGGGGTCGTGACAAGTTGGTATCAGATCACTAGGTTACATAGGACTCAACGGTCATGAGCAGGTTTAGTAGAGTCTTGCGGATCGGTACGAAGATGTCTGTACTTATCTTCGAGAGGCTACATAACCCTTCACATTCTTGAATTCTTGTCACGCGAATCCATTTTATTCACCCAAAAACGTAACTCTTTGAATTCCTTTCGTGTACTCGAGGCCCGATTGTATCTGTGGCTAGAGTGCTGAGAATTGTGTTTGTGTGAGTACGTGCATTCAGGGACTTATATGTCCGTTTGTGTCCTTATTGATGAGACTTTGTGACTAGATGACTAGATGGTGCGTGTGCTTTGATGGTTAGATGTGTTCAGGTTGTTTGATTGTGACAAAATGAATTGGCGGGAGCTGTAGCAAGAACCATTGAGTATTTGACTTCCGTCTTGAGTTAGAATATGGCCTCGAGTTGTGAGTATATTGAGGGACCTCTCGTGTAGTTTAGTTGTGGAGTGAAGTGGATTTTCCTGTTGTGTTATGAGTTGCTGGTGATGTTTTTTTGAGCTGACCAATGCCCCAACATTGTTCATGTATTTGATTAGCGGTGTATTCAGCCGTATTATAACTCCTTTGTTATTGTATTCATCGATGGCATCTTGGCGTACTCACGTAGCCAGGGGTAGCATACTCAGCAATTGGGGATGGTATTATAAGGATCTGGGTCCAAGTATGAATTTTGGCTCAGTTTAGTAGCATTCTTGGGACACGTGGTGTCCAGTGAGGGTACCCACATGGTCAGACGAGTGTGGGGTAGAGCTTCCAGAAGCTCAAAATTTCTTGGACCACAGCTCCAGTGTTAGTTTTGCCATCGGCTTCAGGTTCTTATACCGTGTGTCTTGATGCCTCGAGGATATGCATTGGTTGTGTTTTAATGAAGGAAGTTATAGTGATTTCGTGATAGCTATGATTTTAGGAAATGTATAGAGAGATATCATTTTTTGAGGCTAAGCAGGCACGGGTATCTCCTGCGGGTTATCCGAGGTGTGTGATCCTTATGTTGATCTTTAGTAAGTTCTCTTCTACCAGTAAATGATGTATGTTGTAATTTGAGTTTAGATCGCTTGGGGGAGTTGGCATGACCATTACTATGGTGAATACAAGATTTGCATACGATTTGAGGGTTAGATGGTTTGGGTCATATGAGCTTATGGAGGATTTAGTTGAACCTCACCACAATATGGTGGCAGTGATAGTGTATGTGCATCGTGAGTTATTGTTTGTCTTGATCTTTGGCGTTGAGCCAAGTGGGGGATCCCGATAATGATAAGTTGATTACACGATTATATATTGTATTGGTTTCAGTTTGAGGTATATTGGTGAATCAGTTATAACCTGCAGAGGTGGAGTCTGGGAATGACTCGAGTAATGGGAATCCTTTGATAGAGGTTGTAATGTACTCTACGGGTAGGTGGACTTTATTGTAAGGATTGAGTGGTAAATGGAAATGTGTAGTGTGTGCAGTGTATGAGTTTCTTGTTGCTTCAAATGTGTGGATCACTTTACTAGTACGTAGGTTGCAAACGGGGTCAGGTCGTTCTATTTACTTGGTCTGGGTAATTGCGATTTGCGTAGAGTGGAAGACTCTCGAGAATGGTTCTGATGGGTTCAAGGTTATACGTAACAATTGGGGATTTTCAAGAGGTGTGTTGGCTAGGAACTGTGATTTACGTTGGAGGGTGTCAAGACTCGTGGCATTCCTACCTTATCATAGATTCTACATAGCAGTATCAGGAAGCTGAAGGTGATGACTTTAAATTCGCATGAAATCTCCTCAGGGTAAGTATTTCTAATGTGGTGCTTTTGGGGATAATTGAGAGAGTATGCAGCAACTTATGAGTCTTAGACGATATATTTTATGCTCGAGTTCCGTGTGGTGAGTCTGGATTAAGAATTGCGGTATTATGACAAGAAGAAGTATCAATTCGAAGGTAAGTCAGAAGGAACTTGAATAAATAGGACAGATGGTAGCAGGCCGGATCATCACGATAAGGGATATGATTAGTTCCTTGGGTGCTTATGAGGTAATGAGTCGTTACAGGTGTTTCTTAGCAACCCTATTGGGATTTGGTGGCATGCGTAGCTCGGTTGAGTTAGAAGGATTCAGTCCTGACGGTTTGGTGTTGTACAATGGGATTCGGAGAATTCTTGAGGGTTTCTACCACGGTTAGAGATGTATATTTTCTACTGGCGGGAGGTCCATGTGATGTATAGTGATTTCGCTTTTAGATGGGATCAATGGAAAGTTCTCGGCTAGTTGAGTACGTAGTTTCTTGTTGCTCGGAAGGAAGCACGAAGTTCTCATATTTATCATAGGATTGCATGGCGTATGCAGTATGTGGTTTAGAGTTGAGAATTTGCATATGTGAGATTCTTAGACAGCATCGGTAGTTTTAGACGACTAGGTAGATGATATCACTATTGGGCGACTTGATGATGGTATACATTTGAAACGACAATGTGTTGAGTTGAGGGTACTTCATTGGTATTTCGGTGCTCTTTTGCTGGATCGACTGCTGATATTCAAGATTGCTTGGTGACATAGAGGGATTATGGAGGTATCCCTCGTGGAATGATTGAGTATTAGAGGCATATTATATATTCAAGTGGTGAAGTTGGGATCATATATGGTAAATTGGTGCGCTTCATGGACTTTGAGACTAAGATTTCTAATAAATAGATTATTTTGTCGTTGTGGACTATGAAGATGCGAGCAAGGCTAGTCAGGTGTTAGTATATGCCATGATTCAGTCATTATAAATCTCCGAAGAGTTATCTACCTGTCGTGGTGACCAGAGTTGACTAAGAGTTATTGATAGGCCAGTATGGGTGTGTGTTCTGCACAGAGTCAGAATTGTTGACTGCGAATTGCTAGTGTTGAGGGATGTGCCATTCGATTGTCATTGAACTTATTCATGTTTTGGAGTGATCTATGAGTTACCTTTCGGTGTTTCGAGGAGTTGTGATCGTTGGTTATATGTGCAAAGGTTTCAGTTCTATCGGGGTTTTATAGCGATATTTGAGTAAGGTAAGTAATTGGGTGTTGCAGGATTGAGACGTATTGGTTATATTCTTTCTGGTTCGGGTGGCATGATATCGTCCGTTTTTCCTGTGGATATGGCAATGCACCTTGAGTACTTGATGTCGAATTTTGCATGGTTACTGATTTTGAGCAAGGTGTCTTGAAGTATTTCATGTGAACCAGCGCTTGGATGGGATCATGCATTTTAGCGGAGTTAGGTAGAAGTAAGCTCCTTGGTGTCAGATTTGTGCGTTTTGATTTATCGATGTGTGCCAGGCTTTTAGCACAATATGGTAATGGTAAGTGTTAGTGGCAGGATAGTCCTCTTGTGTTAGTATTATTTATTTTATGAATTGAGCTCTTGGGATGTTGTTATGGAGTGCACGAGTTGCACAAGTTATGGCTCTGGATGGTATAGATGCTGATCGGAAGAATGGTTGCTGGTTTCTATGTGTTTCTTTCATCAGCGTCACCATATGAGAGTGTTAAAATGAGGCTTTGTTTGATAAGAGGTTATATTCTGGTATTGGGTTGTTCTGGGAAGCTATTATGATTAGGAGTTATCTCATGGGTGTTTGAGTCATGCAGTATATTATGTGATTACATCTTGGGTTATGGATATGGCTTGATACAACGTGTTCGGACTTGTTCACTTCGTAGTCGTGGAATTTTGATCTTGTAAATTGATTCAGAAGTGGAAATTTAGCTCTAAGGTTATGGGTCAAGATTGGATTTCAAAATTTCATATGTGTGGTTCTATCAAACCTATATGGGGTAGGGTGATGTGGGATCACCCTCGAATATGTGCATGGTAGGTTTCATGACAATTTTGATGATGTTTGGAACAACTCTAGGCACGTTCGAGGACGAACGTATGTTTAAGTGCGGGAGAATGTAACGACCCGGTCGGTCGTTCCGTAGAATTTGCACTGTTATTCCTGTTTCTGCCTTGTTATGCATTATTTAGCTATTTATGATGTGTTGGAGTCGGTTGGCTCGGGTTCAAAATGGTTGTAGTGAGAATCGAGACACTTAGTCTCTAAAAGTATCTTTATAGTTAGAAAAGTCAACCGAGAGTTGACTTATTGGTAAACGATCTTAGAATGCGGATTTTAAGGTTTGGATAGCTTCGTTAGGTGATTTGAGACTTAGGAGTGTGTTCGTAATATTTTTATGATGTCCGGTGTAGAATTATGCTTGAATTGGCGAAAGTTAGTTTTTGGTGATTTCCGGTCGGCAGTGGAAAATAGGCTATCAGGGTCGTAATGGAATTCTGAAAGTTGAAACAGGTTCGTAATGTTATTTTGGATATGTGTGCAAAAGTTCAGGTCAATCGGAGGTATTTTGGATGGTTTCGGCATCGTTGGTGGAATTTAGGAATTTCAAAGTTCATAGGCTTGAATTTGATGTGATTTTGGTGTTTTGATGTTATTTTGGGTGTTCCGAGGGTGCAACTAAGTTTGAATGATCATCTATGATGTGTTGGTATATTTGGTTGGGATCCCGAGGGGCTCGGGATTGATTTCGGATGGTTAATGGAAAGTTTTGGAGTTGGAAAATTGCAGCAACAGCTGCTGGTGTTCTGCTACTGAGATTTCCGCACCTGCGAATGTTTGACTGCAGGTGCGAGCCGCAGTAGCGGCCATGTTGATTGCAGGTGCGCGCTCAAGGGCCCTTGGAGGAAGAACCGCAGAAGCGGAATTTTAGCCGCATCTATGGGCCGCAGGTGCAACACCTGGGCCGCAGATGCGGGACTTGGTCCGTTTAATGAATTTCCGCAAGTGCGGTCCCCTAGAACGTAGGTGCCCTGCTTAGGTGCGATGATAAGGGCCGCAAGTGTGAAAGTCCTGGGCAGAAAGTACAAAAAGGGGACTTAACAACTTTTAGTCTTTTTTTCACCATTGTTGTGCGTGATTAGAGCTTTTTGGAGTGTTTTTAAGAGGAAATATTTGTTCTTCATTGAGGTAAGATTTTTGGACTCATTAACTCGATTATATGTGACTAAGGACCAAGTTAACAGTGTTTAATTGGGAAAGTCAGTGGAAAAAGGGAAAACTAGGGCTTGAGTTTAAGAGACCTTCTAGGGGTGATTTGGACTCTAATTTCAGAGTTCTTTATATGTACAGACTCGTGAGATGATGAGGATCGTTTTGGTATAAATTTTGTCGAGTTCCAAGATGTGGGCCCGGGGGCCGGGTTTTGGCTAATTTCGGGTTTTGTGCATAAAGTTGATATTTTTCGATTGAGTTTCATCCCCCTAGCATAAATTGATGTGAAAAATCTGAACTTGATAGATTTGGAGCACTCGGAAGTTGATTCGAGGGGCAAGCGTGTTGTGGAGTAGCTTATCGGTCTAGTTTGAAGTAAGTAATGTCTTTAAATCCTGTCCTGAGGGTATGAAACCCCGAACTTTACATCCTTTCACAGTTTTGGAGTGACACACACACTGGATGACGAGTGTGGGGAGTGCATAGATTGGAAATTTTGAAATATGTTCCTTTTGAGGCAACTATTGAGTTGCGAAATTGTTTTTAAAGCATAGGTTAAATAATATTACTATGTTTTGACATATTTGGGTTGTAAACCATGTTTGGGGCCTAGTGCCGATCTGTTTTAACCCCTTGGGGGCTATTTTCTAATATTCTCACTATTTTGATCATGATTTTACACTCAGTCCTTCTTGTTAAATTGCTGACACTCAGATTTGTTGATATTGTTATTTCTTGAAATGAAATACTGTTTTGGGTCGAGAACTCCGTTTATTTATGGACCGAGTGGCATGTTGAGAGTGTCTGACTGAGTGAGGCCGAGAGCCAATATTGTGAGGATATTTCTGATATGAGAGAGGCCGAGTGCCTGAGTGATTGATGCCATGACTTGGCTATTTATAGCGCTTGGGCTGTAGGAGCCCCTCCGGAGTCTGTACACCCCCAGTGAACGCAGGTACCTACTGAGTGCGAGTGCCAAGTGCCGAGTTATTGGGAGGTATGAGTGACTCTGAGGTGATGAGTGACTGTTACTGAGTTATGGTGAGGTGCTGAGTGACTGATTATGAGTGATGATTTGGCCCGAGGGGCAGTTTATACTGATATTTTGCTGAGCTTTTGATTATGATTCACCTCATTTTTCATACTGAGATTTTTGGGGAGTTTTATGAGAAACATTTGAAAATATACTTGTTCAAGGGATTTTCAGAAACTGGTTTTCACACATACGTACTAGATGTATACTTTATATTGGCTCGGTATTTTACTATTTGTGAATTAGTGTTTTGTGCTGTGTGTTTCTTATCTTCAGACTTGATTTATTTTCATTACTACTGAGTTGGCGTACTCATCATTACTCCTTGCACCTCTGTGTGCAGATCCAGGCACTGGTTCTGAGCAGTAGCCATCTCAGTTCGTTCATCGGCAACATTTGGGATTTCGAGGTAGCTGTCCAGCGTCCACAAGTTCTCCATTTTCCTTCCTTCATTTGTATTTATTATTTTGTTCTGAGACATTGTTTTATAACATTAGCAGTGTTAGTATTATTCTTAGATGCTCGTGATCAGTTGACTCCAGTTCTGGGGAATAGTTTAGACGGTTAGGTGATATTATGCTTTATTAAAGACTTAGAAGATTTTATACTTGCTATGGAATATTATTAATGATTTTGAGGGGATTTTATTAAAAGAAATGTGTAGTTATGCGATAGTGGCTTGCCTAGTTCCACGATAGGCGCCATCACGACCAGTTAGGATTTGGGATCGTGACACGCACCTGCGGCTCCTCATCCGCAGGTGCGGCTACACCAGAAAACATGCACCAACAACACTTTTGCTGCATTTTTCCAAGTTTCAACCTTCCGATGACCATCCAAAATCACCCCGAGCCCCCCGGGGCCCCAACCAAATACACCAACACGTCATATATCATCACCCAAACTTAGTCGAACCCTAGGAACACTCAAAACAATATAAAAATACCAAATTTACTCGAAATTCTAGGATTTCTAAGCTTTCGAAATTCACCAATGATGCCGAAACCACTCAAACCACGTCAGAATGACCTGAAATTTTGCACAAACATCCTAAATGACAATACGAACCTATCCCAACTTTTGTAATTCCGTTACGACCCCGATATCTAATTTTCCACTGCCGACCGGAAATCGCCAAAAATCCAATTTCACCAATTCAAGCCTAATTCTACTCCGGACCTCCGAGTAATATCCCGAACACACTCCTAAGTCCCAAATCACCTAACGAAGTTATCCGAACCATAAAATCCACATTCTGAGATCATTCACCCACAAGTCAACATCTGGTTGACTTTTTCCAACTAATCAACCAATTTAAAAGACTTAGTGTCTCATTTCTCTACACAATCACTCCGAAACCGAGCCAACCGACCCAATATAACATAAATGAGATAAGCAACGCAAAATGAAGTAGAAATGGGGAAAACGGGGCTAAACTCTTGTGAGCATGTACTTTTTCACCTATTAAAATACTCCTACAAAATTTGATAAATAAATTAATTTTATAGATTTTGTGTGAATTTTAGTGTGTATTTGTGAATTATTTGCATTTATGATCATAATTTTTTTCCTTCTAAAATTTATAAAATAACAAAAATATTTTAAAACTTTTTATATCTTGCATAATTAAGTTTTCCGGTTTAATGTAATACTTAGTTGCATAATTTAATCTTTTGAGGAAGAAATTGCGAAAATTGTTCTTTAGGGTATTAATTAATAATTCTACTTTTAAAATTGATCCATTAGATTATAATTACATTAAATTGTGTTACAATTAATTAATATATGTTAAAATTTTATTAGAATTGATTTTATTGGTTTTAATTAGCCTAAGTTTGCTAAAAAGGATAAAAAATCGGATCGGGCCACTTTTAAAATCAGGCCCAAATCCCCTTTCTTCCTAATACCAAATACACCCAGCCCAAAATTACCTCAAACCCGTCTAAACCCTCACTTAACCAAACGACCCCGTTTTATCCCATTTAACCCCAGCCGTTGGATCATCTTGATCCAACGGTCCTAAACTGACCCACTCCCTTACTATATAAATGTCCTAACAACCCCTTCACCTCCCCTCAGAACTCCTCCCAACACCCCCAACCCGTCTCCCTCATCTCTCTCTCTCTCTCACCCAACTCCCTGCCGCCGTCCACCACCATGGTCCGCCGACCGAAAATCGCCTACCGGCGGCGGACCAACTCCAAACTGACCCAAAAATTCACCAGACCATCTCCTTACTCCCCTCACCCCTAATATCTCATTATTTTCAGATCGAAAAATTTGAAACCCTAAAAATTTTACACCGGTCGATTTTGTACAAATTAACGTCTCAAACCTACATAGGTCAATTGCTCTTGACAAGAGCAATTGATTCATGTGGGTTTGACTTGTTTTTAAACCCCGCCGGAATCCGACCAAATTCCGGCGACCTCGAATTTTCCGGCCAAGCGTTTTCCTATTAACTGGTACCCCCCTCTCTTATTTTCTTTAATTATTTGTGTACTGAAATTAGTCGTTTAATTCTAGTCTCATATTTTGCTGTTAATTACTAATTATTTTAGGGTTTCATGATTTTTCCTGCATTCGTTTGGTTCTGAATTGATAATTTTAACATATTTATCTTCTCTTTAGTTTGTTTCTTGTTAAGTCTATTTTCTGATTTTAGACTAATGAATTTAGGTTTCGTATACCTTTCCTAAACTCTCATTCTCCTTCCATTAGATGTTGTATAATTGTCGATATTTTCTTTGTGTATGACTTAACTAATTTAGTCTTAGTTTAGGTTTTCAGATTTCCCTTTTACTGTTTCTTCCCCTAAGCTAGACCATTAGTTGTTTATGTGTATTAATTAATCGATTTCCATCATAGATAATCATGCATGTTAGCTGGTTGTTTGAATTTAGTCCCTGACTTAACTGATTCATCCTGAATTGTTGAGCAATCATTTGTGTTTTAAAATAGAATCCTGATTTTGGCAATTAGTGAAATGTTAGTGATTAGTTGATTTAGGTTTATATCCTCTCTCCTAGTCATTATACATAACTTTAAAGTAGGTAATTGACTCCTAATCTAGGATAATCAACTAAGTCTAATTACTTAGCTAATCACATTTGATAAGATCACTTGAATTTGTTTGGTCTAAACTCTGAAAATAACTTACTTAGGTTCAATTGCTTAGGTTTAATTCATTTCACTTTTGAAGAAGTTTAGCCTCCAAATCCTTCATTAGTGATTAACTATTAAGCTTAATCACTTAATTAGGTCAAATGTAGACAACCTAATAAGTAACTTAGCCCTGAACACCAAGGGGTAATTCTAGGGGTATTTAAGGGTAGTTTAGGAACTCTAAGTGAAGAATCTTGGATGTAACAGCTCAAGAAACTTCTAGAATAGATATAAACATCAAAACAAAATAAGAAAGTCTTTAAATCAGATTTTTCTGGGTAAAAAAAGTAATTTTTAGGGGTAAAAAGGGCTGTAAAATAGAAGAAATTTCTAGAAATGGTACAGCTGTCCTAGATGTTACAAAGATGTTGAAAATAGGATAAGAAGGACAGTTGTACTGTACTGTTTTTAGATTTAAAAGATAAGAAATATTCTTAAAATATGCCCACCTTAGGTACCCTATATATAGACTATTATATTCTGAAAATAAAAGACACAATGGAGAGAATATCTTCCTGAAAAACTCATACACGGATACTGTTCTGGTCATCTTTTCTTGTTGTTTTCCTCGTTAGAGGTATGTAACAACCCTTTTGTATTAAATAAGACTTTGTTTGTTAAATGTCTATGTTTTGTTTGTGCTTAACTAGATTCATGTTAAGGATGGATTATTTGCTTTTCCTGTTGAGTGTGAATATGTTATCTACTTAGGCCTGCTTAGATCTGTTTATACTGTTGTTCCTATGATTTCACGTTTGAAATAGCATTGTAAGAGGTGAATCTGACCACCAATTGGTCAGATTCACCCCATAACAATGCATAATCTTTTTTCACGTTTGTTGTTAATAAATAAGTAGAAATTGCAGGTATTTGATTCTATGGTTAAATCCATGAGCAACTCTAGTCTGATTAAGGCTGAAGAAGCAGTAATTTAGAATTGCTATTTATCTTAGGACATTTATCTTCATGTATGATAGAAAATTGTATTTTGATGACCATGTAAAAAGTTTATGCTTTGTAAAACAACTATTTCCCTCCCTTTTTCATTCTGGACTATTGTAATAGACTGAATCATCTTATTATTTTCAATAACTTCGATTCCTGCTTCTAAATTGAATATAGGAATTGGGTCAGACTTGTAAAAGTGGCCCAAAAAGCCTGAACAAGTCTGAACCCAGGTCATTGGGCATGGGGTATAATCCCAACGATTTGGATACTTTATTGTATTCCCAAAGTATTAATATATATATCTGAATTAGTTAGAAACAACTTGTGTTATGGTATGGATTGATGTTGGGCCGGACATCATGTATTTCTTTTAGAAATTGTATAAAAGGTAATGGCCCAGTATGCTTAGCACGAAAACTGGGCCAGATTTCTAATACCTTTTAGATAGCCCATGTCTTTAATTTACAAAACACTTAGTTTTAGAAGACTTGGAACAATCGTACATGTTGTAGTCCATTTATGTCAATCAAATTGAAAGAAAAAAAAAGGCAGATTGTTCTTAGAAAATGTATAAAAATAGGGCTGGCCCAGTATAACAAGCACGAAACTTGGCCAGATTTCATTATGTCCCAAATCCTCATCTTTTTAGGCTTACATATTAGATGATAAATGACCTCAAATGGTCCAACATTCTCTCGTCCAAAATACCTCTTTCACTTTTAAATTAATATTACAAATAGCTTAGGAAAAAACAAAACAACTTATGAAAAATAATAGTTGGCTTTAGATATATAATTAAATCACCATGACTATGGGTACGCCTCCCGTGTCATAGTCGTGATACGTAAATTCCACTCCAGTTTGCATTTTATTCTACCCGACTACAACTTTGAACAATAATTAAAATCAACACGTTGTAATTTGCGGGTGCATTTCATGTGGCGCGACCTGCAACATTTTCAAAAAAAACAAGTGTACGCCATCGTGACTTATTTAAGAATAATTCCATAAATATTAAAAGCCATTCAAAAGGGTAAAAATGCACAATAGGATTAAAAATACGTAGTTAATCAGATAATTAGGCCAAACATTAATAGTTAAGAGATCGTGCTAGTACCACTGAATTCGGGAGTGCCTAACACCTTCTCCCCGGTTAACAGAATTCCTTACCAGGATTGCTGGTTCGCAGACTTTAAAACGGAGTCAAATTTCCTCGATTTGGGATTTTAAAATAAATAAATGGTGTCTCGAAACACCGTAAAATATTTGGGTGACGACTCTGGAATTAAATAAATAATCCCAAATTCAAATAATGTCACTTAAATTGGAAAAACTCCCTTATCCTACCCATTCTCGGGAAAAAGGAGGTGTGACAGCTCTGACGACTCTGCTGGGGATCGAACCCAGAATCTCTGGTTCAGGGTTCAAGTATTCGAGCTTAGAATAACTGTTATATTTGGCTTTATTATCTGATTTTACATGTTTGAACCTAATGTGCTAAATGCCGCTTTTTACCGCTTTGATATTATTTGGACTGTATATAAACTGTTCTGAAACCCTCATCTCTCTGAGTCTTCTAAATCATCCGGGAAGTGTGCACTTTGTGTGACTACTTTTATGTTAGAGTCATATCCAAATTTTAGAACGAGGTTCATACAAGTTGCAAAGCCGCTGAAGCTTCTGTATTCCCGATACGCTGCCCCCCCTAGGCTCGAGCTGTCCGCTCGGGTAAGCCAGGTCTAGAACAAAGCCCCAGGATTTAAACTTAGAATGACATAACCTCATGCCGGATCCCTAGTAGGTGCGTTTGTTTGCATCATGTGCATTTGACTTAGGGGACTCAACACAGGGGTTGGGTCCGTCTAGGACAGGTGAACCTGAAATAAAAAAGCATCCTGATGCATCTTACCTGCTATGTGTACATTACTTGTTTAGGTTTGTTTGTTGACTGGCTAAAGAAAAAAAATATATAACAGAAAAACCAAGAGTGAGGTAGGATAGAGATTTACCCGATTTTTTAAAATCCCGATATTTGAAAATGCCCCAAAACTCTGCCAAAATCTTTTGAAAAAAAAAGAGGAGAAAAAGAAAATGTATTTCGAAGAAATAAAAATGAGTTAGTATCATTTTTTATTGCATCAAAAATCCCGAACTACGCATGTTTGATTCTCACCGGTGTGGGATACGTAGGCAACCCTCATCGGGTCCAACCCTATTTTTGCAAAAAATAAAATACGAAATATTGTCATAAATAAAATTAGGTGATGCCGTTTTTGTCCAAATAGCCAGAATTGTCTCGACTGTGCGCCGATAGGCTATTTTTGCAGGAATAGCCACTTATAGTCGTTTTCAAATTTTTGACCGATTAGAAAACACAACCCTATAATCTTCCTTCCTGAAGTGATGAAGGGCCGTATTTTCAAAGGTGATTCGTTTTTGAAGTACAATTTTGCAAAAATAACACTTTTCCTTTTTAAATCAAAATAAATCAAGTTTTTCTTAACCAATCACTTTAAGTAGGATGAGCACTATTAAAAATATACCTTTCTAAGCTGTAGAGGAAATCCCGCTAGGACTCTATATGTGGTGGAATGACCTGGGGGAGGTCAGCAGAGGTGCTGTTATAAAATCTTTAGCCGGCTCACCGACCTCTTGAAGATTAAACCAAGGTTGGACATAATTGAAGCTTTGATACCATTTTGGGATCCAGCGCACAACGTGTTCCATTTCTCTGATTTTGAATTGACCCCTACACTTGAGGAGATAGCAGGCTATGCTGGCCTTAATAGGAATCCCAGGTGGCGATACACAGTGGCACCAAGAGCTGTAACTCCTCACAAATTCTTGGACCTTTTGAGCATTAGCCGGGAAGTTAAAGATGAGAATTTAGCTGAGGGATTCTGCACATTCTACTTCCTCTACCGTTGTTATGGGGACCCTCGTGGTTTTGAGGCTCTGGATACCGGTTTAGACAACCAATGGAATCAAAGCAAATAGTAAGCATGCCGAGGATTGGCCTTCGTGGTAGCATTCTTAGGTACTCTAATCTTCCCAAGAGGTGATGTATATATAGAGTTGGGACTCGTAAGAGTGGCTGACTTCATGATCAAAAAGGCTAACGGCATTCTTGTACCAATGATCCTAGCAGAAATCTATCGAGCTGTAACTGTCTATCAATCAGGGGGAAAGTTCTTTGAGGGTTGCAATTTGCTCTTACAGATATGGATGATAGAACACCTTTGCCATTGCCCAGGTTACATGAACTATGGTCTGACTGGTCTCAACTGCATTGAAGAACATAAAAACTGGGTAGACGGTCATGAGTTTCCAGAAGGTACAGAAGCATGGTTTGCACATTTGGGTTCCTTGACTGCCAACAAAATTGAATGGACATTCAGTTAGCTCCCTGTCAACAAAGTTATTTATATGTCGACCGAAGTGTGTTTTCTTCTATTAATGGGTCTTCAGAGTATTCAACCGTATGCTCCACACAGGGTTCTATGACAGCTGGGAAGGCACCAAATTGTCCCTCATGATGAAGATTTGAATGACAAGTCATTGAACTGTGTCCGAGAGCTGCATTCCCGGAAGAAAAGGTCCGTCAGATTTGGCATCAATGTGGGTTTTTGGAGCCGGAGACTCGAGTAAGGGATTTGTCCAAAGGTGAGGTATAGCCTAGCTACACGGCCTGGTACGGTAGAGGGGGTAGAGACCATCAAGAGCCTGAACGACCCGCCAAAAGGCCTCACGTACAACAGTTCACTAATGAGGCACAAGAACAATGGAATTGGTTGAAAAAGGAGAAAAACCACAGATGAAGGGGAGAAGAAAGGTTGGCCAAAGAAAACGAAGCTCTCCGAGCCCAGATTCAAAAGTTGAAGATAGCTGTTGAAAATACGGAGAGGAGCAGAACAAATGAAAGACTTATAAACGGTCTTAGGCGGAAAGTGTGTGATTATGCGGATGATTTGGAAAAAGATGAAGATGAATTGTAAAGAACACGGGCAAAGTTGGCTAAAAATGCAGAAGTACGGGCGAAGTTTGTTCAACAGCTGAAAGGAAAGTATGACAAAGAAGTCCTAAGTTTAAAGGAAAAGCTAACCACTCTTGAGAACGAAATGGCTCAGCAGACGACGAATTTTAAAGTAGAAAGGGAACATTGTTATGCATTGATGTCTCAATTAGAAGAAGACTTGCAGAAGTTACAAGAACAAAACCATAAGGCCACCCAAGTTCTGGAGGCTAGGTCTCAGCAAATTTGACGCCTACTACAAGAAAAAGGCATCAATAGAGAAAGGGTTAGAGAAATTGTTGATTTTTTCGTCACAAAATGCCATGAGTGCGAGGATCTGACCAGATCTACATTCTTCGCCGCTGTGATGCTTTTTGTCCATCAGATAATGGACAATCTATATCACCTCCAAGAATACATGGCACGCAGGCCTGCGACGAGACCGACTGTCCCGTGGACCCCTGGAGTAGTAGTAGAGGCACTTATGTATTCCTGATTTTCCTTTTCGAGTTTGTATTTCAGTTTCTTTTAGAGTCTGCTTAGTCTACTTTAAGTCTGTTTTGGTTTTAAGTTTTTAAATATGTATGTCGGAGTCGTTGTAATAGAGGAAAATTAGAAACTTTTTGTTTAATGAAAATTTGAAAATCAAAATGTTTCTTTCTTTTCGCATTTATTCCTTGAACTATGTAATGATCTGATTCACGCGGCATCGTGATACATAGACAATCCTCATCGGATCTGCTCATAGCCATAGATAACAAAGAAAAAGAAAGAAAAAGGGAAAATAAAAAAAAAGAGAAGAAAAAGAGAGAATATGGAAAAAGAGCAAGGAAAATAAAGATTCAAAATCTGGGAGACAACAAAAGCCGGGATGAGACACACAACTGTTGCATGTAGAAAAATGTTTAACTGTCTAGGTGCATTTCATACCCCCAACGTGCGATTCTCTATGTGTCAAATGCCTCAATCTAACAGTTTCGTTGTGTATGTTGTTCCTCTTTTTAAGGTTCTGTTTTAGGTGGTTGATTTTTGCGGTAATCTGGCTTCACACCCATACTTCACGAGATCCAAAGGGAGTGTCGAAATGACGTCAGAGAGTCACCTACCAATCATTAACCCCTCAGAGGACAACCCAATATCGGTTATCCCGACATCTGAGTCACCAACTGCTGAAGAAAATAGGATACTGCGTCGCCGCATGTTGGAGATGTGGGACTTTTGGTCAAATGGTAGAGAACCACCCAGTGTCGTCCCTGGTTTACCCGAATTGATACCCAGAACAAGTGGAACCTCCAACGTCCCTATAAGTTACCCGGCCACCTCGTTCGGGTACCCAACTATGTTAATCCATTTCACCGAAAATCCTTCTGAGGTTCGCCCCAGGAACTGTTTTCGGGAGTATCTTCCAACATATTCACTGCACCGCCAACCTCTGCTACGACACCGCTAACAGTATCTGGGCCAGGTTTCGAGTCGTCAGCCTTTACTTTCCAAACACCACTATTTCGTTTAGACACGGCTCATGTCAACCCAAACTCTTACCCTCAGCACCCTCGATATGAATCTACCATGGAACAAGAGAAAACTGTGAAAAACCCCGAGCAAGAAGAGATCACTCGGAAAATAAAAAGCATTGAACAATGACTTAAGAACATACAAGGCCTGAGTGGCCAGAAGAGTGTCTCTTACGCTGACTTGTGCATATTCTCGCACGTTCATCTGCCCATCGGTTTTAAGACTCCCAAATTTGAAAAGTACGATGGACATGGAGACCCCATAGCTCACCTGAAAAGGTATTGCAATTAGTTAAGAGGAGCGGGTGGAAAGGAAGAACTCTTGATGGCTTACTTCGGGGAGAGTTTAACCGGAATTGCATCCGAATGGTATATGGACCAGGACATCTCCCACTGGCACATATGGGACGATTTGGCCCCAGATTTCGTCAGACAATTCCAGTACAACGTGGACATAGCTCCAGATAGAAACTCTTTGTCCAATCTCAAAAAGAAATCTTCAGAGAATATGCTATCAAGTGGCACGAATATGCAGCCAGAGTAAAACCCCCAATGGACGAGACCGAGATGGTCAGTGTCATCCTGCAAGCCCAAGAGGCTGATTACTTCCAGAACATGATGTCCGCTATGGGCAAGTCATTTACACAAGCCATAAAGATTGGGGAAATGGTCGAAAATTGTTTGAAAACGGGTCGCATCCTGAGCCAGTCAGCTATAAGAGCCACTTCTCAAGCAATCCAGAATGGGTCGGGGAATGCAGCAAACCGAAAAAAGAAAGAAGAAGTAGCAATGATAACCTCAAGTCAGAGAAACTCCCGTCAACCCCGAGGTTACTTTTACAGCACCCCACGACACTACTATCCTCACCAAGATGCGGCATATGGCATGACGCCTCAGCCTTATCCAGTAATGAATGCCCAGCCGTACACCCGGTCGCAACAACATTATAATCAGAATCGAGCTCCACCTCCTAGAAACAACCCTCCTCACCAAACCCCGTATAATCCACGCCCTCCACAAAATAATTATAACACCCATCCCCGTGAGCCACCCAGAAGGGCTAACTTTACACCAATCGATGAATCATATTCTAGCCTTTTCCTAAAACTGGTCAAAATGGGTTTGTTACAGCCTGTACCGCCAAACAGGCAAAACCAATAATCCCCCTCCTACTGACCCGGTAATCGATGTGCTTATCATTCAGGGGTCGAAGGACACGACATTGAGGATTGCTGGACCCTCAAGCGAGTGGTCAAAAATTTAATAGAACAAAAGCGGGTGGTGTTGAAGGATGAAGAAGTTCCCAATGTGACCAATAACCCATTGTTGTCTCACAACAACAGACCAGTCATTGGGATGATCTGTTAGGACCAAGAGTTCGACCCAACTTTGAAAGCTATCATTGCCATTGCTGAGGTAGAAAAGAAGCCCAAAGCGACACCAAAGCAAGTTAAAAATGAAAAGAAAAGCAACTTCACTCCTTAGAGCACAAGAAAGGTTGTGGAAACCAAGACAAGGGTAGAACCTCCTAAAGATGCCATTCTCTATGTTCCCAGGCCCCCCAAAAAAGAACAATTCGTGTTGAGTCCCCCCAAAAGGTTTGAGCAAAATAAGTTTACACCGAATGTATCGAAGATGTATGTACCAAAGGGGACTTATGTGGCAGGGGGGGGGGGGGGGA